>LR537612.1:0-25405 GCA_900883565.2 Caenorhabditis panamensis
CCTTCAGTGACAGCAGCGGTGGTTGCCTCCTCTCCGGATCCCTCTGGGGTGGCAATGGTGGTAGCATCTTCATCCGTGTTCTCTTCTATCTTTGCATGTTTTAATGGTACTAAAAGATCAATTGTGTTCTATCATCAATCAGTTCCTTACCGCAAGACAAGCAATGAATCCAAACAACACTTCCAGACCTGTCTACATTCACTAGTTTTCCGTTTCCACAGAATGGTTTGTCTTCATAAGCAAGTGAGCACTGTTGGGTTTCCGGATCATATCTCGCGGCAGTACAGCCGTCCTGAAACAAGACTTGTTTGAAGCTCTATTTGTTTGTGTTTTTCTCACTTGGTAACAACGATGAGCACATATTTCTGATGTGGGAACTTTCAGGTTCAGCTCAAACGGTGCAGTGAATTCTGGGTTTCTTTCACCAATCGGTTGTGCTTGGAAATGGACAATACATCCTTTCAGAAGACTGTCATCGTCAGTTTCCTGTCCGATTGTTTTCAAAGTTGTCGTGGTTTCTGGTGCTGTTGTTGTGCTGGTCGTCTGTTCCCCTTCCGGCGCCACAGATTCTCCCCACGGATTTGTCACAGGTGCCACAGTAGTAGTTGAGCTTTCTCCGTTCTCATTTGTCTTGCTAGGAACTTTAGGAATGTCCATTGCTGGTGTTGCTTTGATGGCATCTACATATAAACTCATTACTAATCTCATTGCAAAAGGGTAACTCACAGCAGTTAACACAATGAATCCAAGTGACTTCCTTCGCCATATACTGCAAGAACACATCTCCGCGAGCACAGAAATGCTTCTCGTCGTAAGAAAGACTACAAGTACTCCAAACAGGATCGAACCGAGCTCCAGAGCATCCGTCTTGGTAACAACGAGTCGCACACATTTCAACTGAGTCCACTTTGATCTCTGTCTCGAACTTTGCTGACAACTCTTTTGGTCTTTCTGTGAGTGGTCTCGCTTGGAACTTGATGAGACATCCTCTCTGGAAGTCATCGTTTGCCGCATCGTTCTTGTTTGACACTTCAGTGGTCACCGAGGTGGAAGAGGCTTCCGTGGTAGATTGGTGCACCTCATCTACTGTTGACTCTGAAGAAGCTTCAGCTACAGTGGTTGTAGTTGGGCTTTCCGTAGTGGTGGTTTCATGGGTTGCGATGGAGGTGGTTGAAGCATCAGAAACCTTTGGAGCAGCAGTAGTTCCAGTACGGGCCTCGTCAATGTCGCTTGGTTTTACAGTATCTAGAAAGTGTTTTCTTGAAAAAATAGCTTTTTTTACAACTTACAGCAGTTCACACAATGAAGCCATGTAGCTTCTTTAGCTTCGTAGTGAATGAACACATTTCCACGAGCACAGAACTGTGGGTCATCGTAGGAAAGAGTACACGACTTGTCGGCAGGGTCGAAACGAGCACCAGAGCAACCATCCTGAAAAGTTCAATCTTGATCAACTCAATTCTGATTGTTGAGTTTACTTGATAACATCTAGTGGCGCAAAGTTCAATAGAGTCAACTGGAACGTTGAGTTCAAACTTGGCTTGCAAGTTTTCAGGACGTTGAGTGAGCGGACGGGCTTGGAACTTGATGACACAGTCTGAAACACTTTCGTGAAGTTTTTTCTCTTAAAAAGGAGACATTCAATCAACAAAACAACATTCAAAACGGTTGCTCGCTTGCCATGCACTCACGCTTTCTCTGAGTCGTCTTGACTCCTTCCTTGTCTTTGGCGAGTTCCACTTTCGTGGCGATGGCTGGTTCCATATCATTCGATTCAGCCAGAGTTGCAGACTCGACTGCTGCGGTTGTTGGCGCAGTCGAAGTCTGTTCTTCTTGAGTTGTGCTTCCTGAAGCTGGTTGCTCAGAAGTTGTTGTTTCAGATGAAGCTGCGGTCGTCGTCTCATCTACGGTGGCTTGAGTCGTGACTTGTTGTTCCTCTTGGAATGCCACAGTCGTCTTCGTGATTGGCGGCAGTTTTCTCGAACCTGAACACAAACCGTGCAAACTGTTTCTATCACTATTCAGAATCAAGAACAAAAAGTTCAATCAACTGAAACTTGAACCAAGTAACTAACTGCAACGGAAGCACTGCAGCACCACATCCTGCGTGCCCGAGTAAGAGAACTTGTTATCCGACTCCGTGCATTTCTCGGCTCTTTCTCTTCCGAGGAGACACTCGCCCCTGCTCGGAGAGTAAACGGCCACCGTGCACAGCCCGACGAAACAGAAACGCGCACAAGCATTCGCACTGAAAAGTGGAATCGAGCAAACTGAGAGAACCGAAGCTTCGAAACAAGATACCCTTACCTTTTGGCAGGCTTTACGGTATAATGATCAAAGTTTGGTTGCGTCGAGATCTCCTCCACTTGGTAATTAATATAGCATGCTGCAACCGAACATAAAACTTATTCTAAAACAAGAAAACAGAGTGCATGCAATCAAATCATTCCTATCAGAGTGCCTAACAGAGACCACCAGCCCTATCCTCTAGCGACTAAACTGTCGGAAACTGAAATCAAACTATAAAAGCGAGAAGCGGATTCACCTGGATAGTAGTTACCTTTGCGGTCTTCTTGCGCGGTTTGTACTGGAGCTGTTTGTGTGGAAACGGCAGGTTCAACAGTTGTAGTTGTTGTTTCTGCTGGACCTGAATACCATGTGATCATGATAGTTTTTCAGTTAGAGTAAGTAGTGAATTGGTGAGTGGAAACTATGCGTGAAGTGCAATGATCCTTGTTAGTGTGCACACCTTCTTCTACACAGTATGGGCATGTTATCTGCACCGGCACACTCGTTTTCCCGACGGTATCCACCATCTTCTCCCCGGTTTTCTCCTCCTCGCAATGCTCCTTGTCGACCAGCTCATCTGTAGCTACAGTAAACTGGCAGGACCCCTCATCTGGCTTGTACAATGCGAACTAAAAAGAGTTGGGATCTTGCTTCTTTTCTCAGTGGACACGTACTCCACACTGGTAAGAGTAGCACGTCTTGGCACACTCTTCCGCCGATTCAACTTTCGTTTGGTTGATCAGCAAATCGACAGTCTCCCAGTCAATCTGACTGGTCACCAAAAACCGAAGACGCGAGCTACACTTGCGTTGTTCCACGGTTCCCGACCATTCCGGTGACTCTTCGGAAGAATGTAGACCTGTGGGAAAAGAAAGAAAGCCATGCAAAACACACAAAAGACAGTAGTAAGGCCTAGTGTCCTTTTAGAAAAAAACGTCCTTTGACAAGTACATCTTATGTGTATGTCACACCTAATTGTACTCTGATTGACAGCTAAATTGTCCGAGTTGGGTGTCTCTCGGACAAAGCTCTCGTCGTCTCAAAAATCACTCACTTGCTGCCGTAGTGGTGGTGTCTTGAACGTGAAGGTCAACAATTGCCGTCGAGTGTCCACTTGGCGGCGTTGTAGATTCTGAATGAGGAAGAATTTAAGGAATTCGTTCCGATGTATGTTTTCTACCAAGTTTCGAGTCAATATTGTGCGTGATCTCCTCCACTAAAGGCTTCTCGCTCAACTTGACTCCTCCGTGTCCGACGGCTGTTATGGTCTGCTCCGTGAAGCTGCTGAATGGTGGTGCTGTCACTGAAATCAGTCCCTTTGTTAACGATTCGTTAATTTCGTCACGCTCTTCAACGCGCGTCGTATCACTTTTTATGTTCGCCTTCATAAAGAATGGCATTCGAAAATGAACACGAAGAGGAGGAAAGAGTGACAGTTTCGAAAGTGTCAGTCACCAAATGACAAGACAACAGAAATCAAATGAGTCATACATACCGAAATCTCCATTCGACGGACATCTCAAACAGTCGATCGTCATTGCTCCTCCATTGTAAACCACAGTTCTAGCTGGTCGCAAGGCTTGACCTGAAAACAAGAACTTCAAGAGTGTTCCTTCGTGGGAACTGACCAGTGCAGTTGTAAGCCGCAAAGTAGTACAATGAGCATGAGTCGGATTTGGATTGATCGTATCTCAACGAGTAACAGAATTGGTTTCCGAAGCACGCATTGATACAGTCATGGATGGTTTCAGTTTTGATCTCCACGAAGATGTACGGAGATCTGTCTGCTTGAGTCTCATTCACATACACGTAGATGTTGTCGGCGCATGCTGAAAAACCAAAGTTCCGTTCACTTGTTCCCAGTAATTTTCAATTCTCGAACACCTAAATAGAGGCCATGGTCAAATTCCTTTGCCTCGCCAAGAGAGCTTATTAGAAGAACCAATCAAACTGTTTTGATATTGTCGCCTGCCCGATTCCTCTACCCCTCCTCTCACTCCAGATGTGTTGTGTCGTTTTTGTGGTTGTCGGCCCAATGCCGAACCAATTTAGGGATTATGCTAAACTACTACAACTACTCGGTACCGTCGTCTCCGGTGCCAAACAACCTCGACACGAATAACCCGTGAGATAGGTAGCTGTCGCTTATCTGATCTGTTTGTTGTCTGTGTACATATTTACGAAAACATTTATCAAAATTCACTTTTCTCCCGTCAAAACCAGTGCCCATTTATCAATTTCCGTGGCGCGTCGGTACTCGCGCGCGCGCGAACGAAAAAAATCCGTTTCAAGGTGGCATCGGCTGGGGGTAAGCGACGGAGAAGGGATGCAGTAGACTGATAACGATCTGCCGAAGATGGGCGGCGCGTCGTCCCGGCTTCTTTGACTACCTATTTCCGAATACGAATGGTAATCCGACTGACGTGTGTGTTGCGTATTTCAGATGATCGGACGACCTTCACCGGCTATGGAAGAAGGCGTTGTGGATAAATGAGGCGTGTACGCGACAAAGAAGGGCCTAGAAGAAAAAAGAACACACACATTGAGTCGGTGGAACGATCCGAACTGGGGCACAATTTTTGGAGATTTGAATGGAGAGTATGCAAAAAAGGAAGCGGGTCAGTCGCTGACACAGAAATCAAAGAGTAGGGTGCGGTTATGCGGTAACCAACTAGAGTTCCTCGTCTTCCGTAATCGAAATAGGAGAGGCAATGTCTCGATCAGGGTTCAGTCCCGCGGGACAGTTCTTTTTTTTCGCGTCGGACAAGGTCGTGTGAGTCACTAATTATAAGGACTTGGTCGAGTGATTCGAGATGATTTCATCGAAGTTCCGCGTTTCCAGAAGAGGAATTCGTCGAGCAAATATTTGCTTCTTGCCGCCCCCGGAAATGATGGTTCGACCTTGCCATTGTGACCACAGTAGCAGAAAACCTTGAGGCCCCTAATAAATTGTCGTTTTTTGGCAAAGATGAAAGTTTCGCTGGTTGACGGTTCACCCGCGTTTTTATGATAAGAGAAAACGAATCGGAGAAGTCTTCGGGCTTTCAGATGGGTCCTGATCTTCGAATGAACCCCCAAGTTTACATAACAAGGAACATATCAATCTTCATCAGATCCTATCTACCCGTGTTCTACCACTGTTTTTGTTCTAAATTCCTTTCAGATTAATGACACAAGTCAAGTTTATTGGTCTCTTTCTGCCGCGCCACTCTCAAAAAATGGTCATTGTCGCCTCGAAATATTCCAGTCTCGTTCGAGGGTCTTGACTCATTTGTCCTCGATTTCCCCTTCGTTTTTCTCTCTTCTCCCTTTCAAATTTCACAACTCGAAGTCGATTGTTTGTCAATAACTGCGCCTTCTACTCCTTCATCTTCTTCGACCACCCCGAGACATACTTGTCATTTGGCCATAAAACAGTGTACAGAACTGAGAGATGGCACGACATGCATCGGAATTTTTCACAACACGGAAAGATGGGAAGAAAACGGGCCTTCTCTCTTTCCGAGTGAACGAAAATGGTGATTGATAGGTGAATTATGTAATTGGCTGTGAAATATATATATAACTTACTGATCGTCTGTGGCAAGTTTAGAGGCTTTGCATTGGAGACTGCAAGCAGTGTGGTTAATATGAGAAATTGCAAAGATGTGCCCGAGGACGGCCACCTCGGCTTCATGGCGAGGATTCTGCTCACTTGTCCCTCCGATCCTTAAAACCAAATCGGTCAACTTTTTGTCTTTGGCGGTCGAAACCCAACCTTCTTATACTCTTTGGGCCGAATTATGTGATGCGCAAAACTTTGTGTTTTCCCGCCGTCGTCGTCGCAACACTTTGAATCGTGGAGGAGCGCGCGAACTCCCTTTGTTGAGTACAAACTGCAACAATTGGAACAATTGGTCGATTGGGGGATCGTTCGTTACTGGTCAAGGAACAAACAAGATTGATGATGTAAACATAAAAAGAAGGAGAAGAAGTGATGGCAAAAAATAACAAAGGCGTGTAAGGGGGGACCAGAATAGAACTCGATTACAGGTTGAGATAAGATTTCAGCACACACGAGGTATCAACAGGGGAGTCAGTCGTTTGAAAAGAAAACTAAAATTCAAGAAGGAAGTGGCCGAAAGAAAACAACAAAATGTTGCGGCAGCAGTCAAGAAGGTCAAGAATATGAGGTGTGCGGTGATAAAACCGGTTCGACGGAAAGCAGAGAATGGCAGAGGAAAGCTTATCCGTTTCTTTCGCATCTCAGCTACCTAAGAAAACTGAGAAAACGAAGTAGTTCGAGGTAAATTGAGTAGGGGGGAGGGATGGATGAAGACGGTCACTCGACACGGACACGGCGACGAGCCACACAGAACCTAATTCTACTAATCGGACCGGGAGCGAGGACACGCTAAATGGTGTGAATCGGTGGCAGGGTGCGGGTGGCGGAAGCGGTCGAAAAGGGATTACGGTAGAGACAGAGAAGGGGATCGAATATGGAGATGCGTTCGTTTTTCTGAAGAACATGGTGTGTTGCAGAAGCCGACGACGACGACGGCAGAGAAATGACGGACGGATGAACACTGGTGTCAGAATGAGTGAAAGACGACAGTAGAAAGTGGGCGAGTTGGTTTCGATTTTCGTTTTTTTGCCGTTTTACCAGAAACGGAAAAGAATAGAAATTGACTACTGGTTAAGGGAAGGAAATGAATGCATGACGTGGCATGGGAGACTGTCCATTGAGGGGAGGAACCAGTGACCGGGAAAGGGAGACAATACAAGTACTACTTGCCCTTGTGGCTTCTTTCATTACAATAACTTTCTCGAAACAGTTTTTGATAAACCCACTTCTTGTTTTACACACTTTTGGTCTTCCCGTCTTCCCCCGTCTAAGTACCCATCTCACAGAAAAACTTGAAGTCATTGTATCAAAAAAAAGGAACAAAAACGCTGACGGACGGCCTGAACGGTGTCGCCGTGCTAGCTGAGACTGTTCTGCAGCAGCATCAACGGCAGATCAGATAGAGACGTGATTACGCTTCGAGACCGTACCTGGCGGCGGAGGTGCGTGCGAGATCGCGGGGTGGCAAAGCCGAACAGCAGCAAAAAAACTCGATTAGGAACAAGAAAAAGAGAATAAGTGAGGGGGGAGCGATGGATGAAAAAGGTTCGGAGACACGGGGGGAGAATAAGAATACAACGTATCAGTGTCGACAGAATGCCACCCCGCGATTTGTCCTATCAAACTGCGGAAATGAACAAATAGGGAGAGAAGAAGGAGAAGAAGACAGAATGCCGACGGATGACCGGCTCACAGGAATCTGGTCAGATCATGCTGACTGGTATGATCCGATTCCGACTGTTCCATTGTTCGGAGTAAGCTTTGGAGATGACGT
The DNA here is from genome assembly GCA_900883565.2 of Caenorhabditis panamensis. Taxonomy (NCBI): domain Eukaryota; kingdom Metazoa; phylum Nematoda; class Chromadorea; order Rhabditida; family Rhabditidae; genus Caenorhabditis; species Caenorhabditis panamensis. Next base: position 7,668 of record LR537612.1, read on the forward strand.
TGCGTCACCACTCGAGGCTTTTTTGAGAAACTCGTGTAAGCTGCTACTGGCAACAAGGTCGATCAAAGGAGAAGCGTCAAGTTGTGAGTGTGTTAATCCGCCGCCACCATCTCGAAGTTGATGCTGCTGCGTGCCATTCGGTTTCATTTCAAGTGTCGAGGGTGAGTGAAATTTGGAAATTCGAAAAAAAATGGAATCGGGCGAAGAGAAAGAGCGAGTGGGGGCAGCAAATGACGAGAGGTTGAGTGTCTAAGAAGGCAGGGAAATTAGCAGAAGAACAGGGAGAGAAGGGTGAAACTGAAGGGGGTGAACTAGTGAAATGGGTGGACGGTTCATAACATGCAGATCATGTTATTCTTATCTCAGCATCTTTTGTTTTCTAACGGACTTTACTTTACTGGAATGTCGCAAACACCATTTGAACAGATCTGACCAGATCAGAGTCAGTTTCAGAAGGGAAAGTGCCGATGGAAAGTGTGAGGCTTCTCTGATGCCATCATAATCTGAAATGATGAATACACATCATAAGGAGGACACTATGAAATCGAGAACAAAACGCTTGGTTCTTCGAAGGGGGTATCTCTGTTGGAACCAGTTCAGACAGTGCAATACTAATATTGGTTGATGGGAGAACGAAGGCGACGCCTCGAATGAGAAGACGTTCACTTGCAAAGGAGCCGACTGTCATTTCGGCCTTGTCGGGTAGTTGTTGTAGTGGTAACTAACTTGTGGCAAGCCGTCGTGACACCGATTGAAGTTCTCTCGGTCGGAGCGGCCCCCGGTTGGGACTCCGCCCATTTTTGGTGTGGAGACGATGGAGGAGATGGCAGGTAGTTAACGGCGAGGAATGAGGTAATGGTCAAGGCGACAAGGACTCAATACGGAATGAGTGTGGGGCAGCACAGATTCGAGATGCATGATAATGAATGACTGGAATAATGATGATAAAGTGGAACCGAACTGTCAGTGGCTGTGTGGAGAACGGGGCCTTTTACTTTCTAGATCAGCTTATTTATGTTCGAGACTCTAGACTACTGTAGAACAAGGATCTTTTCTCGAGGGAGGCAGAGTCATAAGATGTTCGTGGAATTCAGGTGATTTTGTCTATTTTGGTTTAATGTGTGAGGGTAAATTAGAAAACGAAGAGATAGAGAGATAGTGGATGAATAATATTGATACGGTGATGTGGCGGATAGGGAAAGCGCAAAAATTGCGCGCGTACGCAATCATGATTGCATAAAAAGGACCGGATTTGGATTTGGATTTGGATTCACGAGTTGATTTCGACGTTTTGTTTCATTAACAAATTATCGGTATGCAACTGTTTACAGTGTTTGAGAGGGGAAGGTGTTCTGTGTGGAATCAAGAACAACAGCATGGCAAAACACTTGGGCAAGAAAGAATACTGCTTGAGAGTGTTGCGTCAAAGTGATACAGTCGGGAAGAAGAAGAATGTCTCAGAGGAACAGAACATATCTACGTAACAAAGCGCAGCAAAAAGCTGACGAAGAAAAGAAGAGAGGGAATTGGGATTGAGTGCTGGGAAACGGTTCGGACTGCGCCAAGTTGGTTTTGGAAATGAGGCGAGTGCAAATCGAGGAAACGGAAGGATGAATGGGAAGGTACCTGGTACTACTGGCTGCTCGTTCTTCTGGTTATATGATACTGAATACTAGATCCTGATAAAGAGGTTTAGATGAAAACCAGAAGGGCTTCTTCTTTGTTCCAGAGTATCCGGAACTTTAAAGATGTGACATCTTGAAACAAAAAATCAGCAGACGAGATGGAGAATGTTCCCAGTTCCTTCTGAGAATCATACCTATAAATTCCCGATTCTTCACATGATCATCAAGTTTCTGTTGATTTACAGGGTTACTGATGAGAGTTATTTACACCTGAAGTTCCTCTCGGTTTCCTCTTTCCCGCAACAGACCACCGCTATCTGAAACGACTAGTACTTCTTCGTCTCGGCAGTAGCTTTCTGCGCGTTCACCTTCTTCCTCTTCTTCACCGTGATGTCTATCTGGCTAGCTATCTAGCAAGGTCGTCAACACTGTCGGCTTGTACTACACGAATGTCGAAAAGCCGTCGAATGTGCCAACCTGTCATCTGAGATGGGATATGAGTACGTTCGACTTCTTCTCCTTCTTCGACCCGCCGCAGATTTCAATGGCGCGGAAACGAAAGCGATCGCCGCCCGCTCTCTTATCTGGGCATTACACTGAAATATCGAGGTGACGACCCTGTTTTTCTGTAATGCGGCAAGGGGGCCGTAAAGAAGTGCGCTCCGCTCAGATTTCGAATAACCCTCTATTTTCAGAAGGTTAGTGTTTTTTGAGTACCGCGTAGCAGCCGAGGTTGGCAACTTTTTAACGAGCCCTTTTATGACGACCATCGCAGACTGGCAGCTTCTAATTTTATGACGACGTCGTCAGGTGACAGTCACTGACAACCCATTCCTTCCAGTGTGTACTTTCGAATGTTTCTATTTTGGCTGACTGATCTTGGCCCGCGCCCGACCGCCTTTCTTCTCCCGTCACTTGTTGTTTTTGATGCAGTGTAACCCTCGGGAGCAGGCGACCAAGTGACCCGATCGCTATCGGTGCCCCGGTGTGATCTTCCGCCCCAACTTCTTCGCCCTGCGGTCACGTTCCGTGCCAAAGGAGAACAGTGTCTCGAATTACCTGTAAATTCCTGCAAAAAACACAATGACCCACAATAAACCGAACTCAATTACAACAATGATGGACAGATAGGAATCTTAAAGGAACGGTAGTCATAAAGTTGCAAGTGGTAATCTAATTAGATGAGTATCGGGGCGGAACCAAATTTGTAAAGGAACCAAAGTGGAGCACTGAAAAAACGCCAAGGACATCGTTCCCTCCAGTGCAACATTATATGATAATAGAATTCGCGGACTGTTCGGAAGCGAATTTAATTGGATTTTCGGTCTCGGTCAAGATGTGGGTTATTCGGAGGTAAACAGATCATGGGTCAAGGCGACAAAAGGATTCGATGTGGACTCTGATTTATTCAATAAGGAAGTTAGAAGAAGTGACGAACACTGGCTTTCTTGTACTTGAGCTTGAGAGCAGCCTCGCAGAATGGGATTGGCTTGTCTCCGGTGTACCATTCGCAGAGAAGAGTCGGCAGTTGGTTCTGGAATCCTTGGAGACTGGTGAGGGACACTCCGTTGACAATGACCCATGGGACGAATTGGTGCTGAAATTTAGGAAGTGATAGAGGCACTACAGTTCTGAATACCTTTTCTGGCCAGACGTTGTTAGTAGTGGCAGCAGCCTTTGTTTGAAGTTCGGCTCCAAGTTTGGAAACGAGACAGGATCTGAAATTGTGAAGGTCTTTTCAAAGTAAAAGCTCGTTCAGCTCACTGAGTCAGTCTCTGGATGTCTCCTCCGATTTGCAGCTTATCGAAACATTGTTGAACGGCATCAGCAAACTCGACCTTCTTCTGGAGACCCTCTTCAATGCAGGCAAGAGTTGGCAGAGGACTCTGATCCTGCATGGAGTCAATGAAGCATCCTTCGAATTTGTTGATGGAGCATTCCTCCTCTCCATGTTGACACTTGATAGATCCATCTTCCAGAATCTTGGCGTTTCCGAATGGAACCAATTCGATGTTCACAAAGTCTCCAAAGTTCTTGAAGACAACTGGGTAAAGCTGCTTGGTGAGGAAGTTCTGGCAATCTGGACACAATGCTTCGATGAGAACGGTGATGTTGATCTTCTGATTGCGAGTGGCTGCACGGTGCCTGAAAAGAGAGAATCAGTCAAAAGGTTCTCAAACTAATTCTTACTTATCACACTGAGCAGTGAATCCACATTGCGACTCGATATCTTTATTGGAACACCACAAAGATGGGGGAATGGAGTTACAGTCAGCGGTAGCGTGAACTGCTCCGAAGAGGAAAAGAGCAGCGACGAGTTGGAAGAGCATTTGGTGGAAGACTGGCTGGGTCAGTGAGGTTCTGAGCCATCGGACGACATGTGTTCTGGTAGAAGAGATATTGTGTAACTCGAGAGAGACTTGGATGAAAACGGTGTGGGGTCAACGGGCAGAGAAATCGTTTGGTGGTGCCAGTCTGGGAGAGAAGCACACTTTTGCAGAGATATGATAAGATGAGCATCGATCAGAAGAACATGATGGAGGGAGAGATCTTTTGATAAGAAGATGCTGCACTTTTGGAAAACGAGTCACGGGGGCTGATCCTGGTCGCATTGGAACAGGTGACTTCAGAAGCATTGGGACTTCATTCATTTCTCCTCATCGTTTCCGGTAAATCACTTCTCAAATCCAGTAATTAGTGCCTAAAAACATAATTCAAATGGCAGTTTCCTTCGATTCCGTCGACTAGACAACCCAACTTGCGCGTGGCTCGGAGCCTGCTCGCACATATCTTGCACGCTCTCCATCTGCACATTTCCCGGCGCGCTCATTCCTTTTTCTGCACCGCCTTCCCTTTTCTTTTCCTGCTAGTACGCGTGCCATATTCTCCAGTTTCTGATGGAGTGACTCACTTGTTCTTCCGAGAAAACAGTACGGTTTCCTCCTTACAAATGTTTTGATTATTCACTAACACGCAAAAAGAAACGAGACCCTAGCAGTCTGCTGAGTCTCTCTTTCTGCTTCCTGCCGCGGCCAGACTCTGCTGACGAGCAGTGTTTATCCAACTCCGGGCAGCTGTGGTCTGGCCAGGCCATCCACACACCCAGTCAGTACTGTCTGAGGTCTCTCGGGTCTCCGCAATGCCTTTCCTCCACTCGCCGCCTGCATCCCGCAGTACTTGTCAATCGATGCCCGCCTGCTGCCCTGCTGTGTCTTCTTACCAAGAGTCCTTCACTTTCTCTCCTACATTTTCTATCTTTATCTTTCCCATAATGTATTGATTCCTCACATTTACCATTTCCAGAATGGATCCTAAATTCCTTGTAATCGAAATAGACTCCAAAGAACAAGCCGTTCAGCTGGTACAAGTCATGGTGAGTGCTTCGTTTCCTATTTACAATCGACCAACCGTGTTTTTCAGCTGGACAAAGGATTTGCTCGCCTCATGCTACTCGATGATTTGGCAAAACATCCAACTCTCGGCAAAAGCAGTCCGCCGAATTGCAAAAAGAATGAAACATTTGTCGAAATGGCAACGTCGCCCATTCCAATGCAAATCGTAGCCAGTCCGATACAAAGGGAGGAGAAGTGAGTTGTTAGAAAGTTCCATAAACTGAGCAAACTTTCAATTTTAGAGTGATATTCCCTTCACTTGATCTAAACTCGCACTTGAAGTCTAATACTGGAATCAAACAAGAAATTGTCAATTCCACGTCAATCGAAGACGAAGTAGTCGTGGAAGAGGAAGAAGAGTTACCACTGAACAATGGCCGAAAGAGGTAGGAGCTTGCATTGAAATAATCTTCAAGTCAATTTGTTTTCAGAATGAAGCGAACATACGAGCAAGATACGGAGGACCCGGACTACAGGGAACAGTTGATGAGCATGCTGCGTGGCGAACCCGAGATAATACCGATTGAAGTGAATCCTGCCGTGAGTTGATTGTTTCTTCACAACCAAGTGATGAATATATGGATTTCAGGCCGATGAACCGTCAGTCTCCACGTCATCTCTACCCCCATTGAAAGGAAAAGTCGGGGGAGACTACCACACGTGCAAGTTGTGCGGAGTCCGAGTGAAAACTCCGCGAAGTGGACGATGGAACATGCAGATGCACGTCATTGCTTTGCACTGTGTTGGACGACAGTACCGATGCAGAGAGTGCGACTACTTGGATTACCGGAAATCGACTATGCGAAAGCATACGATCTCCCAGCATGGAGGAGACATCCCACCTCATAATGTTCAGTGAGTCTTTTCTCATATCGGAGTTGGTTGAAACTCTTCCGAGTAAATTTAGTAGTACTAGATCAGTTACATTTCGGTTCCAATTTAACACAATTTCATCCTGTACTGAGGTCACAACATTCAACTTATTCAAATAACCAACGTCATTCTCTTCTTTTTTCAGAACCGCCGAAATGAAGAAAGAATGGCACGAAGCGATGCAGAAATGCTTTCCCGAGTTTGCTCACCGCACCGGTTTCCTCAACTGATTATATCACAGATACCATTCCAGTTTATTTGTTTTTGATATGTCATTGATACATAAAACACGATGATTTCAAAATTGAACTTTGGTGTGTTGCTCCAATTCTTGGATGGCTTTCTCGATGTCCGTGACATGAATCGTCTTCCATCCGAGCTTCTCGGCTGCTTCAATGTTCTCCGGGAGATCGTCGAGAAATACAATTTCTTCTGGCTTCACTCCGAGTCTCTCCTCGACTAACTGGTAAAATCTGGCATCTGGCTTCATGAGATGTTCAAGGCAGGACTCGACGACCTCGTCGAAGTGAGACAGATCACATGGCAGTCTTGTTTCTTTGTGCTCCTACAAAAATCATTATGTTGATCACATCACTGATAGTCTGAAACGAGTCTCACCTTATCAAGGAACATGTTATTTGTCAACATGGCAGTCTTGAACCCTCTCTCGTGTAACACTTCAACTGTCTTCTGCATGTTTTGGTGCTGGAAACAGGATGAAATTGGATGGATCTAAAGAGTTTTCATGGACTTACCAACTTGACATTGCTTCCACGAAGGCACTCGCTGTATGGCTTCACAATAACATTATCATTTATTTGATCCCCGTACTGTAAAAGTTTGATTACTCAGACATCCTAGTTGTTATAGTCTACTTACCTTTTCTTTGAGATACTGTAAAAACAAGCCACTTTCGAGATCATCAACAGTAAGAGTTCCTAAGAAAAGACTTCTATCTGGGCCTAGCCATTTTGAGAATTCTACTCCAACTGATTCGCTGTGAACAGCTTCTTCTGGCAGTCCTAAAGCCACCGACATGGCTTTCCACTTGTCCGAAACACCTTCATAAGAGAGAATAACTCCTCCGAAATCGTAAACGACTGCTTTGATAACCGTCATAGTTGCGCTGAAATTTAGCTAGGTTGGTAGACTCCTTAGAAGAGCAACAGTGTAATCTTCGAAGAGAAACTCTCATGAACTGCTTGTTCTGCTTCCTTTAAAAAGCAGCTCGTCGAGACGCAGACAGGCGACTGAACGGGGAATGAGTGTACTTTCATCGCGACCACTAGAAAATACAAATGTACGGGGCACGCAGTTGATATCACATTGCCGACACAAAAATGTACAAACCTAGTAAAGGGGCGGGAATGGCGACGCGCCATTTTGAACCTGATATCAAGCGGGTCGAGAGAGCGGGCGCCGTTGTTTCAATGGTCTCTATCGCTTTCCTCACTTCTCTTTGGCACGTTTTATTTGGCTAGGGACCCCGAAGAAGAGATCAAGGTTCGCTCAAGAAAAGAGACCACACTGAACCCCCGTTTCTTTTTGAACTTTGAGAGACAAGAGATCAAAATGGACATGAGAGAAAGAGACTGTACTAGATTCAAAGATCTCGAACATTTCGAAGTAGACACTGCTCTTTTGAACTATGTTGCAAGATAGTGTAGGCTTTGAGAAGCTGACTGACTTGTGCTCTACAGCCTCCCTATTTATACATGCGCACACTGATAAAGTGATAAAATACAGATCACGTTTATTTTCTCAAAATGATGTGTGTTTGTATTGTTTGAAAGCACAAGTCATAGCTGACTCACTACAGAAACAAGTCATAGAAAGTCGAGAACGAACTGAGTGGACCACTGTCCGTTGTGTCCTTTTAAATAGTGGGCGCGGCTGTCCTGGAGGGGGCGGAGCTTGCAGAGTGGAAGCAGAGATCGTGGGGAGTGAATGAATCTGCGAAAGGGCGACTCGCTCCGTGATAGTTCGTGTTCGACGGTGATACGCATGAGTCGTCTGCGTGCTGTCTTTCGTCAGAAGTTTAGTTTGATGCAGTGTGTTTGATTCTAATTCGACACGATCTGTAGCCCTTTAGATCTTGTCCAGCTGGGTGAAAAAACCAAAAGGGTTGGCTTTGGAGTTGAGTGGCCCGCATGGTTTGATGAACACGGCCGGATGTGTATGTGAACGAACCGAAACACCCACGTGTCTCGAGGGCCGAATTAAAAAGCGATTACTTGGGTGTCTCTGAATTGTTCATTGGACTGAAACAAGTTGGTTTGATCTGAATTGGTCAGACTGCAGAAGAAGAAGTGGACATCCTGAACGGACGTTATCTGATGGACCACCTCAAAGCCTCGGAATCCGATACCATCGTCTCTGTTCATTGTTCATCCCGGCGGCCTTCCGTTCTTTTTGCCTTTTTTTCCATAGACTGTAGCCGGAATTTTATAGAACATGTTTAAAAGATGACAATCTACCAAATCTGAAAGATCACTTTCTCGAGCAACATGAATCATTAGAAGCAGCAGAAGCTTCTTGAACTTCTGACCCAGAATCTTCGAAGCCACTAGTTCAACAAAGTGCACATGACGTAGAAATAACTTCCCGGTTTGATCCACTTCATTCAGAAGATCAAACGCCACCTCTTTTGTATTCTTGGTTGTTGCTGGTGCCGTCGTGACGGGCGCCACATTGATCTTTCGGTAGGGACGAGCTGTGTCTTGTTGTCGTGATCAGTCAGCACTGAATTAATCGTGAGAGACTCGGAAATGGTTCTGATCATCGTGAGTGAGGATGTCGACTCTGATCTTTCGATACACGGTTCGTTGCTCTTCTTTCATCTGCATCAGAGTCTGTTTATTCAGTGAGGTTCGCAAGTTTGAAGGTATGGTCTTGGTGTTCCGTTGCTCGCTTTCGGGGCATACTACATACAAATGATTTCACAGGAAACCAACCGTATTTCAAAGCCATTTGTACTCTTCATTCAACAATTCAACAGATCCGGTTCATTTCATCAAAATTGCAAAGACTGGGGAAGTTCAAAAAGTCTCCAAATTCTGTAGATCTTCAGACAACCGTCACGTCATTGAAAATGAAGGAATGGTTCCGAAGATTTATGTCCACGTAGTGATGTGATACAGATGTGCGGGTATCGTCATTTTTCTTGAATTCCTGATCTAAGTACCGGCTACCTAAAAACTAAAACGATTCAACCGCCCGCCAAACCGCTGGTTACCGTTGCAAGATCTTCAGCAAGTCAACCTTTGATGACAATTTGGCACGTGATAGCCTGAGACTAATACGGTCAGAAAGTTTCAATGACCTTCTTTCCTGTGACGACACCGTCCGGGGGGCTTCCACACCATACTAGACACGCCAAATAATCAGTGGTGAGGGATTATACGGAAATGTGTGTATACAGATTGTGTTGGGAATCCTTACTACATGTGACTTTTAAAGATTGGAGGCACTTGGTTTTGGCAAGAATGCAGTTGAACTAATGTTTCAGAGATCTGAAATGAGACTTCAGTGAAGTTGAGAACTTGATAAACAACTTGTTTGTTCATGATACTTTACAAAGTGCGGTTGCTCTGTTAGGTCATGATTTGGGAAAACAAAAAGACCATAAGGTTAAACCGAAGAACAGGCAAGTAACATTTCGAGCCCCATCGAACCCACGCAAAACGCATTCCAAAGTGCAATTGTCCACTCGTCTGTTGGCACAGCCACTGCCAACGACCACGCAAAGCGAGCAGGCTGCTTGTCAACAAAGTTAACCGAGTCGGAATTCTTCAAGCACACACTGAAATTGACCCGTATTCTGTGGTTTGCTTTGACGTAGATAAGCGGAAAGATGGTCGGTGAGGAAATTTGAAAAGCAAATTTTTAGACTTTGAAGTTTGTTATTTTGGTTGTATGAACCTTTAGGTTGGGGACGATCGATGTTTTTGTGTTTTTCGATTCATCAGGGACTTCATCAGGGACTACAGACGGTGAAAATTTTAGAAAATCTTTAATCCATCGGTGTCAATAATTGGACGTTGAGAGCGAGAAATGTGTTAGAAAATCTATACAATTGTATATGAACAAGACATGATGACAAACGTTCCAAAAATTGCAGGTTTCATATCCCTAAATCCTTCCAAAAGATCCTCAAAGCTCATGTAGATCCCTTCCTCCATCGCAAGTTTGCATTGTGGGCGGGGCTTCCCTAATGCAAACTCTGGTGGCCGTCGGAACCCGGCAAGTGTCGGCTGCGGCGTACACTGACTTCTGCCCGCGCCATCCCACTGCAAGAGTTGTGATGACACACTTAGGACACCTTTGGAGGGCCTAGGTCCGCTGAAAAGAAAAACAGTTAGCCTTTGTCTGAGCTCTTCTTGAACAATTTTTGAAATGAAGGCCATTGCCTGGAATAAAATGAAATTAGATTGAAAGCAGTGTTGCTTTGGAGGGAGAAGAAACAAATTCGAGTTGTTGCCGAACAAAACACCATTAGTTCCACACGCCTGTTTACCTGTCTAAATTTGTGTAGAAACGGGAATTGGGCGAGTTACGAATCAAAGTGATCGCTGGTCAAATTCGGATAGAGAGACTACAAGCTGGTATTTGTACTGGGAACACGTTGAGTTTTGACCTCGAAGACTTGGCAAGTTGAACGAACGAATTACAGTGTACTGTCACCCATTTACACACACTTTATATCCTCCCACGAATTAACAACAGGTGTTGTGTTGGCAGCCAATCTTCCATCTTCCCTGACTGATATTTGTGATGAAGTGGTAGTGGAAGAAGACGTTGTCCCGAGAGTTGTTTTGTCATCGAAGGCGGTCAAAACAGACGCCTCCTTTCGCCACTGTACACTTCGACCCGCTCCTTTGTCCCATTCTGACTCGTCTCTGAAACTGCTGCGAGTCTCTGCTGCTTGCCACGTCATAAACCGTGTCGTGGATTGGGTCATTACACGGACACACTCTTTTCCCGCCCACTTCACTCGCTTTCTTCTTCTGAATATTCATGTTATACCTACCCCCTACAACAATATATACAATACAGTCAATCTCTTACTTTTTTCTAGAGTTTCAGTAGTAGATGGGCTGAGTTTGTGAGCTTTTCAGTGCTTACAGTCTCTTTCATCAAGACTCACTCTCCTCCCCTCTACTCTTCTGCCCTATTCTGATATCACAAGTAACTTTTGATCCTTCTCCGCTTCCCCAAATGCCCTAGGCAAGAAAACGGGCGGAACGGTCTATCATCTTGTGTCATCTCAACCTTATGATCATCATGTGAAAACTGACGGAAACCACGATTGGCAAGAGTTCAGACCGCATTGTTTTTGTGGCCAGAAGACTAGAGATAATCAGTCGTAGTTTGCTTCTAATTAATCATCACACCTTTCGGTCGTTTTGAAGTTGATCTTGTTTTTGCTTGTTTCAAGTTGATGATTCTATGGAGATACTGTTGTTTACAAAACTATCTTACTGATTAACTGGCCTGGGTGTTTTTTGTGTCTTCCGGAGGTGTTGGAAGTAATGAGTTTGGGCCTAATACACCTGAAACTTTATCTTCAAGCGACCCCCTTATGAAATAGAGATTAGAACAAGACGATCTATGCATTTTTGTAATAAAGATATCATTCTGAACCAGCCGGGATATCGCACTGAAATAGAATGGGTACAGTAGCACCTATCTCATTCTTTGGTAACTGAGCTGCAAGGGAGGTTTCTTGCATTGCTATAACAAAACAGGATTCCCCCAATTGATAAATCAGTGACTTGAACTTCCAAAACAAACTTGCGAATCGTCCTTCGATCAGTCAATGCCCAGAAACCAAAACAACCATTCGCATGACGCCATAACAATCACCTCTCTTGGTTTTCATCGGTTCTTGCCCAAATTCCCAAAAACCCTCTGATCAATAAGTCAGTCCAAGACCAAAACGCCAACTTTCCAGTTATTTCGGACTTTCCCCGTCCCTTTTCTCTTCTCTCTCTTTTTCTTGACAAAAACGACAAAAAAGACACATTTCGCGGGTTAGGAAAGTTAGTTTATTGATACTGATAAATGATAAATGATAGGAGATAAGAGACCACAAAGAGTGACTATTTACCTGTTTATCCGAGCCGTTTCTTCTTTAATAATCGGTTATCAGTATCCCTTCTCTTTTCCCTCCAACGTCTTCTTCTACACCTTTCCCTCATTTCTCAGTGGCTGTTCCAACTTTCACTCCCTCCTATTTGTTGTTTTGTTGTGTAATTTCGCACTTCCCCGCTTCGCCCGGCCTCGATCGTCGCATATCAGCCAATGATCGTGTTGCACTATGAAAACGCGAAAAAATAAGCAAAAAGGGGGAGGGGAAATGGCCCGCCCCGAACCACGAAGATAAGCGGCGAGGTGGCCGACGAAACGGTTCGAGTCCTCCTTTCCCATTGGCACGATGCGCTCTTCGTTGCCCGTCCCGTTGCTGCTTCTGCAGACTGAAATGCTGCGAACCCATGAGTACATTCAGATGAATTGGATCTCCTATTACTTGGGCAACCATCCGCGTCGGGTGCTGCTCGCCGTTTTTCTCGCACTCGTTCCTCTGCTCAGGTGAGGTCTCACAGTCAGATCAATGGCAATCCGATCAGCCGACCTATCAATCACGAATTCATGCATCCCCTTTCGCTTTCCGTGTTGCCACTCTCATTATCTTTTCTTACAGCTACTTTCTGATCTACCCGCTAGAAATCGAGTGTGACGTGAGGAGGGGATTTGCAAACAAACACGGACATGCCGTCGAGGAACTTACCGTAAGGCTTAACTGATTGGGTTAGTAGTAGCAAGTCTTCTTTTTCAGAAGTTCTCAAATTTCTACAACATCTCCGTCGGCGGCCTCGAGATCTGGGGAATCCTTGCACGCAACAAGTCCCTCGAAGACGATCTGAACATCAATTTGAAACTGCTAAACGAGATAGATCGGTTGCATAAGTTCGTGTGGAACTACACTGCAGAATACAAAGGAGAGACAATCCGGTTCAAAGATCTGGCGTCCGACGATATCAACTACGTCTTCAACTACTATCGGGTACGGTAAATCAGCGGGTTGCACTTTTAAACACACTGCGAATAACCTTCAGAAACTGTTGGCCATTGAGTGGTTACCCGGTGTTGATCTGTCTTATCCGCTCGCTTCAGCCTTCGGACACTCGTTTTATCTCGGGTCGCAGTTCTTTGGAGTCAATAATGGAAAAGTGTCGAAGGTAGGGATGGGTTGAAAGAGTTAGTGGAAAAACATGCAACATTTCAGAATGGACCTATCAAAACTTCCCATTATGTTGCTTTATGGTACATGAGTAAAGCGGAAACTTTCGAGGAGAAACAGAAGCTGCAAGTTGTCCAGTTGGGCATCTTCAAAAAGGCAGCAGAGGGATTCAGTGACCTGTACACTTTCGAAATGTTCGGTGACCAAGTCGCCAATTCGGAGATGTTGAGAGGAACGTTGACTACGGTAAAGCTGTTCGTGATTGGTGGAATTCTCATGATTGCCTTCATGGCCTTCACCTTCACCGAACTCACCGTTTTCTCCAAAGTCATGCTCATCTTGGGAGCCATCGGATCACCTCTTGCAGCTACTGGAGCATGTTTTGCAATCCTTGGATGGATTGGACATCCATTCAACTCCATCATGTGCATTACTCCATTCCTGATTCTTGGAATTGGAGTTGATGACGCCTTCTTGCTTCTGAATTGCTGGAGGCGAGAGGAAAAGAAGGATCCGATTCTGAAATCAACAAAAGAAGCTGAGAACCAACTTGCCCGAGTGGTCCGCGAAATTTCTCCTTCAATGGCCATCACTTCCCTCACAAATACTCTTGCCTTTGGAGTTGGTTTCCTGTCTCCGACTCCGCAGATGAGTTCTTTCTGCCTTGGAACTGCTCTCGCTATCGTCCTCGATTTCCTCTTCGAGTTCCTCATATTTGTTCCATGCATGGTTCTATTTTATGAGAAGAAGGAGTACAAACAGTTAGAAGAAAAGAGCGAAAAAAAGAAGGAAGAACCGAACGAGGGATTTTCGTGGAGATGCTTCACCAACTTCATCCTTTCCATTCCCGGCAGAGCCCTTGTCATTCTCCTGTACGCCACAATCTTCGGAGCAGCTTATTGGGGAGCAGCCAGCATGGAAACCACATTCGATCCATCAAAGACATTCCCATCTGACTCAAAACTCGTCAACTACCTCCAAAGTTTCACTACAATCCAAGAAGAGTACTCCCCACTGAACTTCCTCTCCACTGTTCCTGATCTCCAAAATGAAACCGACGTTGCCCATTTCGAAACGATGCTAAACAGGTTGGAATTCAGGGAAGGGTGCTACGGAACAGTGGGCAGCCACAACATGTATAGAGACTATGTACAGGTAACAAGACATCGTTAACGACCCGACAACTCAACTTGATTAGTTTCCAGTATCTAAACTTCTCAAAGATCACTGAAAAAAGTTATAACTACATGGACAAGTTCATCAACGGAAGAGGAATGGCTGACAGGGGAACGATCAAGTGGCACAAGGAGGGGTGAGAGACTAATTCGGGCTGATGGAAAACGATGACGTTTTTAGGAACGACACAATTGTGGACCTTCTAAACTTTGTAGTTGTGTGCCAGGGTCGTCCCAGTTGGTCAGAAAGAGCCGTGAACGTGGAAAAGACGCGACAGATTCTAGCCGACTTCCCCGAATACAACATAACACTTTTCGACTACGACGGCACCATTTACGATCTGATCATTACTGTCAAGGTGCGCGGAGAGAAAGAACGGTTTGCAAACGAGCGACGTTTGCACTTTTCAGGGTGAACTGGTCAAATCTTTGGCCATCACCTTCACCTGCATGACCATCGCCTGCTTCGTCATCATGCCCTCCTTCGTGGCACCAACCATCGCATCCGTCGCCACTGTTTCTATTTCGTTTTGTAAGTTGATTGACTTTGAGAAAGTTGTGTGGAGATTGCCTGCTTGCACTTCTTATAACGGATGTGTCAATGAACTTCCGATAAAGGAAAGGGGTTTTCCGAACTGTTGAACGCCACCGATACCAGTTTCTGCAAGAACAGCGTTGGCCTTGACGCGGGTTTGCAGAAATCTAGAGTTTCGAAAATTAGACGGAGGGAAAGATTGTTTACAAACAGTTCTGCAGAATGCAACAAAGATTAGAAAATCTATGAGCCAGAGAGATGAGAGGGAGGCAAGAGGGGTTTTAGAAAATCAATACATACAACCTAAGGTCTCCTATCCATAGATTAAGAAATCTATAGATCTCTGCACCCAACTCCCTTCTTATTCTAGGTCTCGTCGGATTTCTCTCCATCTGGGGACAGAACCTAGACCCTGTTACGATGATCGACGTGATCATGGCCATCGGGTTCTCCGTCGACTACAGCGCTCACGTCTGCTATCACTACTACTGCGCGAGGAAAGAAGAGTTGAACTCGAAAGAGGAGATGATAACCAGAGTACTGCAGGCAGTCGGACGACCCGTTATTGAGGTGAGTTGTTTCGAAAGTCTTTCGAAAGGAAGTCTCATCTTCAGGCCTCCTTGACAACGTTGTTATGCATGGCTCCACTGTTTGTGGTGCCCGTCTACATGATCAGATCATTCGCCAAGACAGTAACCTTGGTCACCAGTTGCGGACTGCTCCACGGACTCTTCTTCTTGCCAGTTGTCCTGTACTTCATTCCACTCGATACTTCAAAACACACACTTCCAACCTTCACACCGAGCACTCAACCGTTAGTTGCTCTTGAGGAAGAAGAGAAGTAGCTGTATCCCTTGTTTTCTGCCCTGTACATATCACACCTTCTGTACCTTTTCCCCATCCTTCAGCCATCGAATAACGCGTAGCATTCCGTTTCTCTGCCAGTCACAAACACCTCATGAATACGGTACTGTGTGTAAATACTAGATTCTCCCACTCTTTCCGCTAATAATATTAATAAAACGGGCCGAGCTGAAACGTTCTGTGAATTATCGTTCTAACTCACTTCATCTGAACCTGTTATCGTCTTGAGGGTCTGTGGTGCCGGGTGCTGATGTTTCGGTTTGTTGACTCAACATTGCTGGCTTCCTGGGTGCATACCCTCCTTTTCGTCGAGTTCCTCACTCTTTCTGAAAACATCGAGCTAACTGAAGGACACCTCTACCAACACACCTGAAAGTCTTGAAACCCAGATTGAGAACTCCGCTTTTGTTCCAAAATTGTGTAGAATCGGTGAGTCGCGGGTTGATCTTCGAAATCTCGATTGATATTGTTGCTCCTCCATGTGATCGAAGGATTCGCTCCAGAATCCAGGTGGTCCTTAGTCACGTTTCAAAGTTCCTGCTGCATCTGCAACAACACAATTATTAACTGAAGAGGATCCCAACCAACTAACCTCGAATCCTTAGATTCCAGACCGAAAGCGGTTTGTTTTGAATGTCTCGCTCTCCACGATCCAAGCTGTGGGGATCAGTGGGTGCCAGATATTAGAGAACAGGGGGAGGAAAAAATGACTAAATAAAAGCTGAGTGGCTCAGTGGCTTCCTACTATACCGAGTCCTCTTCCCGTTCTCTACTCTGGTGCAGCTTGGAGTCATCTTCTTCGTTGATGACATCGTCGTTTTCGTGATCCTTGTGCTCCTTGTGCTTCGCGTCTTATTCACTGCTCCTCGTTGCATCTGGATCCTTGCCGGTGTTTGGGTGGTTTCAGAGACTCCGGTGTCTCTCTGCTTCTTGAATCCATTACGCTCAAGATGTCCCAATTTTCGAAATCTTGATCTTGTAATTCCTCCTCGTCATGCGCTCTTGAATCCAGATACCTCCAAGTGTTCGTTGGTCAATCCGATGTTCCAGCTGCATCTGCAACAAGACACTACTCAACTGGAAGGAAATGCAACCAACTAACCTCGAATCCTCAGATTATAGACCGAAAGCGGTGCAAGTGGAGGTGCCCCGCTCTCCACGATCCTAGTGTAGTGGGATCCGTGAGTGCCAGATAGTAGAGAATGGGGGAAGGATAAAATGACTGTAAGAGTCCTAAATAAAGTCCAACTGGCCCTACTCAGCTTTGAAACATCCCCACATCACGGGGGTCAGGGCCCAGGCGAAGACGCGAAAGCGAAGCTGAGTGACCCAGTGGCTTCCTACTATGCCGTGTCCTCTACCCGCTCTCTACATCTGATGCAGCTTGTAGTAAGCGTCTTCGGCTGTGGCATCGTCGTCTTGGTGGTCCTTGTGCTCATGGTTCTGCTTTGAATCGAAGGTCGTTATGGCGAAGAGAATGTTCCAGAGGTGCTCCTTCGTGTCTCCGCCTTTTTTGCTTGTGCATCTGAGAATTCAAAATACTAAACTGAAGGAAACCAATCAACGAACCTGTATTTCACGAATCCTCAGACGAAAGCGGTGCATTCTAATGGGCTTCGCTCTCCACGATCCATCTTGAGTTGAAGAGATCAGTGGGTTTCAGATGATTAAGATCGAGAGGCGGAGTGAGAACGAATGAGAAAACCAATTGATGCGTTCACGGCGGTGTGTCAGTTGGCCCCGCGTCGCCTCGTGGGTCCCGCCACGATCGAGGCGTTTTCCGTCTGCGCCCTCCTCTGCCGCCACACTCTCTCGCCTCGAATTGTGGCGGGACCCGAGCAGACGGCCAGAGAACGACTGACACACCGCGGTAAACTCATAATACCCTTTCCGGCTGCCGGAACCATTCCGGCCACCTTTCCGGCCGCCGGAAGCATTCCGGCCACCTTTCCGGCTGCCGGAAGCATTTCGATACCCTTTCCGGCCGCCGGAACCATTCCGGCCACCATTCCGGCCGCCGGAAGCATTTCG
>LR537615.1:0-12647 GCA_900883565.2 Caenorhabditis panamensis
TCTGTTTCTTGTACATGCCCTCCGGCTTCTCTTCACATCGTCAAGAAACAACCCACAGTCAGTAGCAATGTTGTCTCAGTTACTTGTACATGCTTTCCGAGTTTTCCTCGCATCGTCAAGCAACAACCCACAGTCAGCAGCAATGTTGTCTCAGTTACTTGCACATGCTTTCCGAGTTTTCCTCGCATCGTCAAGTACACAAAGCTGCGTAAAACTACACAAAGCTGCGTAAAACTAGCTGATCAGAAAAGTTCTGAGTTGACACTAATCATCGGAACTGGGAGGTCGATCGTAAGAGAAGGACATACACAGTTCTGACAACAAGTGCTGAACAGAACAGAACACGGAACAAGTCCGAGCTCAACGTCAGCTGTTACGCAAAAAAAAAAGTTTTTTGAATAGCTGCAATTTCTACTCTCCAAGTCTCAAGCTTTTTTTCTATTTGTGGCTGTCAAGCGTACAAATAAATATGCCTCGGTTCCTCCCTTCGAACACCCCATTCATATTTTTCGTTCTGAGCCAAAGCCTCTTCCTTATCCAGCCAAACAACAGTCACCAACACCAATGCAATACACTACTCACCCCTCACCACATGAACATCTTCTTCAACCATTGACATCAAAAGTCATCAGCCGATCAGAGACAAGCACCTGGCCTGAAAAAGCCTTTCGCGACCAAGGATTGCACCAGTGTATGCGTAGTGCAGACTTCACGCGTCCAAGCGGTATTATTAACTCTTCGTGTTTCCCTCACACGCACGCATCAAGCTGATGTTTCCGGGGGTTTTGCTCTCTCTATTGCGACCCAGGATTCTGTTGGGTTGGGCATGGTTCCAGATCAAGAAGGTGTTGATGAAGAAGGGAGAATGCACAAGCGCCGAGTGAGTCTGGTCTTAGAGTCGTTGGGTGTTGAACTGTATTTCATAGACAATACTCGACGTTTGCAACGAGCACACTAAGCAGTGGACTTTTTGTTGATGACAGCTTACTTGCGCTTCCTCTCTGATACAGTCACGGAAAGTTTCAAATTTGCGTCAGGCGACAATTCACAAACCACAAACACAAACGCAGTCTTGGAATGCCTCATTGGCTTCCTTGTACGATTCTTCCTTAATAACAGTCTGCCGGTAGCGTACTGGCTAATAGACAGCAGATTCAACCCGTCCTGTTCTTTTACCGATGTTCTACAGAGATCGCCCGAGATGGCAGTCAAAACACCAGATCCGGCATCCGAGTCGTTACCGCATCGACATGCACCACAATGAGCCATTCTCTTGAGCATCAAACGGGCATCAGACATGATCTGAAAATAGAAATGAATGTGTTTTTTTTTGGCTTTTTTGGCTGGTTGCTCAGAACTGACTACATCTTGCTTGGGAATACACCATCTTAGTCACTACACGCATTTGAGTGTGAGTGTCAATCTTTGACAGAACCGATTTCTAGATTCAACTCGTGATTTTAAAACCAATAGTGAAACTGATATCGAAACGCAAACCAAAGTACAGAACCAGTTAGACCAGAAAGTCATAGACCGACGGGAACTCGAAAATGGGCAAAATCTCTTTGTTTCCGTGTTCCCACATCAGAAAATCCTCACTAATCCGTAGATCTTTCAGTCTGGGACACTTACCAGGTTCATCCCATGGTTTCATAATCATGGCGGCTCAGCGGTAGAAGTGTTTCTTCTCGGATAGCATGTCGTCGTCCTTGTGTCACGCCCCTAGCACCATGGTCATCGCGGCTTCTAGTAGAGAATGGTTGAGACATCCGGATTGGTAACGTCGTCGTACTACTTGAGGATTTGTTGGATATTGAACTGTCTTTTGTAGACAATAGTGGACGTCATCAACAAGCACACGTAGCACTCGACTTCTTGTCTGGTCATGTTGTTGACAGCTTGCTTCCAAAGTAGACTTCATACACGAACTTTGCAGAATCACTCTCCGCGCACTCAGCACTGACGAAGGCTTGATGAATCAGTGGCTTGGTTTTCTGCGCTGCTTCTCCGATACATTTACGATTAATTCTCAGTTTGTGCCAGGCGACACTCGCAGACCACAAACACGAGCCGAGCCCTGGAATACGTCCTTGGCTTGTTTGTACGGTTCTTCCTCCAAGAACAGAATGCCGGTAGCGTCGTGGCCAATTGGCAGAAGATCCGACATATCCTGCTCCTCCACCGATTTCCTGTAGAGATCGTCAGGGATGGCATTCAAAACACCGGCTCCGTCACCCGAGTCGTTGTCGCATCCACATGCACCACGGCGAACCATTCTCTCGAGCATCATACGAGCAATCAGGCATGATCTGAAATGGGAAACATTGACTCTAAAAAGAGAAAAGTATTGCGAAAGTAATTTCACCTCGTTAAACGTGTTTCCCTGGCTGGAGCAGACAAATCAAACTCTACACGCATCATGCTCGAGGTGCGGCAGCCACAGTCCAGTTCAGGGCTTCTCATTGCTGTTTTTTGGTGAGGATAACCATTGTCGATAAGGCTGCTTGTCTCAATATACACAATACCTGAAAGTAAGAAATTAGTACAATTCTTGAGAGCAAAACAAAGATGTTACAATTAGGAAGACACGACTGTGGGGGAGATCTTCCGAGAAACCGAGACGGAATTTAAAATGGTCCAGTCGATAAGGAGAGGAAACAAAATAAATCTTTTCGATGACAAATTATTGTCTCCAAGATATGAAAAAGACAGTTAGCGGCAAGACAGAGCAAAACAGCAAAACAGTGAGCCAAATCGAAATGTGTTTTCGTTTTTACATTTTCGTTTCCTGCCTTCAAAATCGCAGCGATTATCATGGGTTACGGCAAAAAAATAACTTTTTTTGCTGCAGAAAATAGCCGGAAAATGGCCAGAAATGACCAGAAATGTTGAAAAAGTGGCAAGAATATGGCAGTAAACCTCAAAACGCGTAGCGGATCGGCGAAAAAATGCGACAAGAACAACGAGAATGGAGACTGACTGACGAATGATGACAAATACGACGAAGAAAAGTCGTCTATTACACGCAAATAGCAGACGTAACTAAACCGAATTAGTTCGTTTTGATGATTGATCGAGCATTTTCGAAGGAAAATTGATTGATAAAGTCATAAAATGAGCATTTTGAGAGAGAAATACTTGATTAACACTCTAATTCATCTCGGAAAACGGAAAAACGGCTGAGAAACAGATGGTAAACGTTCAATCGTATCTATTTTTAAGATCCAATCTTTGATCTCCAAACTTTCCAAGAAAATCATCAAAACAGAGGCCCTCTGTTAGTTTTGTTCCCGAAGTTTTTATCTGAAAATTGATTCTTGATGCTGAATTCCCGATCCTTTCTAGCACGGTACTCCTAAACTTTTTGTTTTAGAAAATCGCTGGTAAAGAAAAGCCGGGAATATAGCTACACTTGCTACCACTTAGGTTTCATTTCTGCCTGTGCATTATACGACATCAACAAGAGCCAAACGAGCGAGAATCCCAAGATCAAGACGAGCAACAGCAAAGTTTTTGTTTTTGACGTGTGCCTTAACAATTTCTAAATGTACTTGTGGTGCTTATTACGAGTTTATTCGAAATCAAAGATCAAAACAATCGTAGTTATCTTTAAAAAGTTATCCATCGATAAAAACTCGTAAGGGTAAAGTGTGGAGATGCGATAAACAACTTAAAAACAAAGTTGTAAATGAAATGGGTTGGTTTTGGGGGAGAGGAGGGGCTATGGCACAAGAGTAAACTAGTGGTAACTAGAAAAAAGTAATCTAATCATTAATGATTACAATTAATGCTTGATTAGGTGGGTAATCAGACGGGTAATTATAAATCATTTGAATACTGATCAATGGTTGATAGGTAATTAGGGATGGGAGGACAGTTTGTACCAATTTGGACCCGTTTTGGGGCAAGATAGAGTCCAGAAGGGGGGTCGGGAACTCAAACAAGTCCGGCGCGCTTGGCGATCGAGTAAAATTCAGAGTTGTGGTTGTCCAGCAAGTGTCGTGGACTGTCAAACTCGGCCAATTCGGAACCGTTTTGTGGCAGAATAGAATCTAGGAAAGGGTTCGGGAACTCATACAATAAAAACTCATAAGGGTAAAGTGTGGAGATGCGATAAACAACTTAAAAACAAAGTTGTAAATGGAATGGGTTGGTTGGGGGGAGAGGAGGGGCTATGGCACAAGAGTAAACTAGGGGTAACTAGAAAAAAGTAATCTAATCATTAATGATTACAATTAATGCTTGAATAGGTGGGTATCTAGACGAGTAAATATAAATCATTTGAATACTGATCAATGGTTGATAGGTAATTAGAGGTGGGAGGGCAGTTCGTACCAATTTGGAGCCGATTTGGGGCAAAATAGAGTCCAGAAGGGGGTTCGGGAACTCAGACAAGTCCGGCGCGCTTGGCCATCGAGTAGAATTCAGAGTTGTGGTTGTCCAGCAAGTGTCGTGGACTGTCGAACTCGGCCAATTTGGAACCGTTTTGGGGCAAAATAGAGTCCAGAAGGGGGTTCGGGAACTCAACAATAGAAACTCATAAGGGTAAAGAGTGAAGATGTGATAAATAACTCAACAACAGAGTTGTGAAAGGAATGGGTTGGTTGGGAGGGAGAGGAGGGGCTATGGCACAGGAGTAAACTAGGGGTAACTAGAAAAAAAAGCAAAAGAAAATGAAGCCGTGGCTCTTATGGGTTCCAGTCCGTCGGCGGCCAAAAATCCACACTGAGTCCTTGACGAGCCGTTGCGCGCTTCACGTTCCTACGGATGACACAACCCACCTCCTGAGAAAGTAAAGGTTATATCAGAAGTTGGAACATTCATGATTACCTTGTAAGTTTCGATAACAGCTGCCCTGGGCGCTCGAGTTATCAATTCTGAGAACTCCTGCTCTCCCAAACTCTTCGTCGCTGGGTTGTTGTTGTAGTACTGTCTTCTTTTGACGGAACTGTAACGAAAAGAAGTTAGAAAGTAGAAAGAAATGTACAAAACATACTGAATCTTGGTGAAGAGAATGTAGAAGAAAACTTGGAATGTGAATTTGTAGGCGTCCGTGTACTCCACAATCTGATAGTGTTCGTCGCGTTCGATGGAAATCGGGAGTTTGTACGGAAGCCAATCCTCCATGTTTTCATCAGTCACAAAACGTGCATAGAACATTCCATCGTTGTTGGCAAGTTGTCTAGATTTGGAGTTGAGACTTTCCAAGTGAACACTTCTTGGAATTTTCAAACTGAAAATCAAAAATGATTGTTGAAACCGAAAAAACAATACCCCATGGTTTTAAATGCCGCCCATATCGCCGTCAATGGTGCTGGATCAGAAGTTGGCAGTGTACATCCCAGTATCACATACTCTTTTGCAACTTTTGTTCGTTTAGCAGCTGGGATCGTCGGATTTTCCAAACTTCGTTTTTGCTGTTCGACATTTGTCTCCTTCTGAAACACATGTGTTGTTACCAGTTTTAGGAACAGGTGTTTTGTTTCAAAAGCCAAATCCATTTCACTATGTTTTTCAAGTTGTTTGCTGGGAAATGAGTAACAAATGGTTACTGGAGATCTAAGTTTCAAGTGACATCTAAACATACCTTATCCGAGTCGACGACGACTGTGATTTTGAGGTTGATATTTAGTGTGGGTTCACTTTGAGATTGCTGACGCGGTGAAGTAGAATGACTGACGTTTAGATCGGAGATGTTCAGCTCTTCCTCAATTGAAGCCTCCATAGTCTTGTTGTCGGCCGATGGATCGGCTACCATTGGGAGAGACACGTTTTGAGACTGTGTAGAGCCATCGCTGATTGATGATGTCGACGGCCTTTCTGAGCGGATCCTTTCAATATCTTTGGAACGTGGCGACTTGGATGACTGACGTGGATTCGCGGGAACTGTTGTTGTTCTGTCTTGACCTATCGGAGACAAGGGTCCGGGCGAAGATCCATCACAAGTCGGAGCCGTTGTACCACAAACCGAAGCAGGCGCTGGAGTCTTCTTTGGGAGCGGTTCTTGGAGCACCTGAAATGAAATTGACGAGTTTTCAACACGAAAATCAAAACTGTTAGCTAACCTGGTACTCCTGTTCGAATTCTTCTCTCAGTTTGCCACGAAACTGTTTTACATCATCATCAGCGCTCTCACTTGTCCAGTCTCTTTCCATAATCCACGATAAGCTCATAAGAGAAACGAAAATTCCACATCGGAAACCGTCCGTTTGGCGTGGAACAGTGGGTCCTTCCAGTGTATTGAAAGGAGCGGGAAGCGATGGAATCAGTCGTTTGATTAGTGCATTTGGTGGTCCGTTCTTGGAGTCGTAATAAAGCGTGCCTTTCTCTTGGATTCTTAGAACCGTCCAATGTTTTTGATACACAACCGGTAGAATCACAGTGTTAAAACCATCTTTCAGGAGCTTTCTGATAACGCTGATAAGCTTCGGCGACTTGACAAACAGTGGATCGACGAAGGTGCACTTGCGATTCATGAGGGTCCGCCTAGCCAACCAACGTGTCATGATCTCGCTACACATCCAACTTCTTTGAAGCAAAAGAAAGTTGGAGAAGATCTTGGGCTTCTGTGCATCGATATCTGGTTTCCGATTTTCCTTGTCCATTGCCGGCCAAACTCCACTTTCCCAGGCAGTGTTGAAGTGTTCCGCATTGTATGGGTACTTCAGGGTGATGTTGGTGGTGTTGGGTGTTTTGAGAGCTGCAGTCCGGAGGGAATCAATCATTTCCACGTCCTCAGAAGTCAATGAACTGCTCAGTGTGTCGATTTGCTTTGCTTCCTTCATATCCGGCTTCAATGCGCGAGCCATGCTTCTTGTTTGTCTCGTCGACTGCTCTCCAGCAACTTTTTTCGTATTCTTTTTCCCACCGCCACCGCGCAAACGTTCTCTCCCGGGCTCCGACTTCCACTCGGCTTCAGTCTCCGTCTCGGCGTACTGCTTGACACGTTCGACAGACACAATGTTGGTCTCGAGCTTGGAGATCTGACGGACGACAAAGTTGAGCACGGTGGTGATGTTCAGAGCGTAGGAAACCGACAGTCGAATGACTCCAGATGTTGTGGTGGTGCAGGTGACAACAGCGAACAATATGCAGAACAGCACAATGCAGTTTCCGATGAACTCCAAACGAACTGACAACCAGCGATCGGCAACGTAGTTAAGGTAGCAACACTGGATGCGGGTATCCACTTTGTTCTCAGACAGCTTACAGAATCGATCCACCGAGTTGTAGGCACGGACGGCACGTGATCCTTGGATTGATTCCGTCAGGTGGCTATACATTGGCAAGCGGATGATGGATTCCAGGCGTTCCAGAAGACAAAAGATGGTGTCGTAGACGGCTTTCGGGGATCCGAAGACGTGGAAGATGATAAGGGAAGCCAACACATCGTTGTCGTACTCAAAGTCCGAGTCTCTTCCGATCATGACTGAAAGAAAATCATGAAATCAGGCAACGAATCTAAAAGTAACTCACCACTTCCTGGTTCCGAGTTCTCATCGTCCTCATCATCCGTACTTGCTTCTCTTCTCTCACGATCCTCCTGTTCACATTCGATGAACAGTTGCTCAAAAGCTCCTTGCTGCATCAGCTCGTAGTACTTGCCCTCGTATTCGATCTTTCCATCCTTCATCACAATAATCAAGTCGGACATCTCCAAGAACGACAACTCGTTGGTGACCAGGATGCGTGTCTTGTTGCGGAGCATTCCTTCGGGTCCAATGACAGAGTTGAATAGCTGGCTTCCAACATGAGCATCCGCATCACTCATCGAGTCATTGAGTAGGTGGATGTTGCGGCTTTGGTACAAAGAACGAGCTGTGGAAATGTTTCCATTGAGCTTCTCCATCTCTCCCATCAGCGCTTGCAACATTGAATTCTTTCCAGCTCCAACACGTCCGACGATGATGACAAGTTGGCCTCGGTTCACTTTGAAGCCGATGTTGGAAAGTGTTGGTACAGCATTGTGCTCCGCTGTTTTCCAAGAGAGAGTGGCATCGTTGACATTGATGACGTCGTTGTCTGAAAGCACATGATTGAAATGAGAAAACAATTAGAAGTAACTCACTATCAGTAACACCGACTGAACCAGTCAACTCAAAATCGACGCTCCCTTCAAGACGAACGCCAACAGTGCTTCCAGTAGAGTTGGTACCGTCGCGAGCAGCATTATCATCCGACAAATCCGCGAGCCACAAGTTTCTTCCCATCGACACAACCGTACTCGTAGTCATTCCAAGGGCGAAGATCACAACAATCGACATTCCCATGGCTCCGAAGTACTTGTTGTTGGTGTCCCTCTTGTCTCTTCCAGTCTCCACACGTTCCGTTCCAGTGAGCTGGCGAGTTGTGGTCGAGGCAGACATGACAGATGGAGCGTAGTTGGATTTGGTGGTGGATGGGCTGTTCCCAGAATTTTCTGAAAACACTTGATTGAAATCAGGAAAGACTGGAAAATAGCTTGCTACCTCTATCCTGATGTTTAGAGGCACTGAACCACCACATCGTGATCCGGTTGAAGAAGGATGACGAAGATTCCGGGCGTGGGTTGCGGGTGTTGCACAGATACTTGTATCCTTCCGAGGAGAGATCCGGGTAGCAATGGAGATAGGTTTCCATGGTGCAGCATCCAATCCAGATGAAGAATGCGATGCATCTTGGGTAGTCGAGCCAGTTCCACGCCTCCTCTGGTGCCACAATCTGCTGGATCCAGTACATGAGTTCCGGGATCGCGGAGAGAGTGAACACGAGCCAACTGATGACGAGTCCTCTGGTTGTCACGATTCCGTACTTCCGACACAAGACAATCAAGGCAGTGAGCACAACCATTCCGAGGCATAGTGTCAACGGGTAGACGAAATCCACGGCAAACGGGAATCCTTGGAACATCATCTCATAGATGGCGATTGTGAACAGCGAGAGAGAGTCGGCGATGAGGATGCATGCAATGCCTATCTTCAAGCGAATCCGCTTCGTCCACGGGATGGGGTTCGGGCGACGATAGAAGATTTGAGCAGTGAGGATTGGAGCCAGCAGGAAGACGATGGCCGTTGGAATCCAGACGAGTGTGGTGTGTTGAAAACACTGCGTCACAATTGGCACGATCGTCGAATTCCAGATGGCCGGGTCCCAGTACTGCTCGCCGCAGAAGTCGGCCATCTCCAGTCTAGCGCGACGGTAGGTGGTCATTACCTGCAAAACCATTAATTGGTACGGGAAACTTCAAAGAGAGAGAGAGAGAGAGAGAGTAAAAAAGAGAGAAGAGGGAGAAAGTGAGACAAAAACAACAAAAAAGCGAGAGAACGCACATTTTTTCGCAATGGTGAACACGTTGCAGCAGAAAGTTTGAATGGGAAACTGTTTTGGCAAAACTGAGCCACAAAACGCGAAATGGCAGAAATAGAACAGGACCAAGCGGCGCCAAGCGGGTTTAGAGAAAGAAGCGGTAGCGTCAAACATTGAAAGTGCAGAAACAAGAAATTCTCAGGGTTTGTAGAATTCTGCTGCTTGCTTAGTGCGACGTGCAAAGTCTAAAATCGCGATTCAAGTGAGATGTACCAAGCAAAAAAAAGCAGAATTACTTGTACCGAGCAGTACAGATAACCGCGAAGAGTAGCCAGTCCCAAGAAAAAAAAACACGGATAATCCAAGGGACAAAACGTAGCGTACAACGGCTTGCGTTCAGTTTTTTCTATTGCAGCGAAAAATAGCCAACCGCATATGGAACTATACCAGAAAGTATACCAAATAGCAAAAACATGTTGTGGATTCATACACATCCGGTTGTTTGCTTCAGATCTTTCCATTCATTCCCCTCTCTTCCCATTGATTCCCCTTTCTTCCCATTGATTCCCTTTTCTTCCCATTTATTCCCCTCATTAGACATTTTTCCAATTTTCTTGTACGGTTCGATCTCTACTTTGAGATTCTTGGCAACCAAACCCGGCCGGTAGCCATCCAAGTAG
Organism: Caenorhabditis panamensis; assembly: GCA_900883565.2. Taxonomy (NCBI): domain Eukaryota; kingdom Metazoa; phylum Nematoda; class Chromadorea; order Rhabditida; family Rhabditidae; genus Caenorhabditis; species Caenorhabditis panamensis. The sequence goes on from LR537615.1 coordinate 9,966, forward strand.
TTGTTCATCACAATGCGTTCTTCCGACGGCCAGTTTTGTGGTGGTTCTCTTTTGAGCTCTAGTTTCCACGCGGCTTCAGTCTCTGTCTCAGAGTTCTCCTTGACACGTTCGGCAGACACAATGTTGGTTTAGAGCTTGGTCATTTGACGAACGGCAAAGTTGAGCACAGAGGGGGTGTTCCGAGCATAGGAGACCGACAGTCCAATTACTCCAGATGTTGTGGTGGTGCGGGTGAGAGCAGCGAACAGAGCGGAGAACAGCATAATGCAGTTTCCGATGAACTCCAGACGAACTGACAACCAGCGACTGGCAACGAAGTTAAGGTAGCGGCACTGGACGTGGGTATCCACCTTGCTCTCAGACAGCTTGCAGAATCGATCAACCAAGTTGTAGGCTCGGACGGTAGACGATCCTTGAACTGAATCCGACAGGATACTATAGATTGGTGAGCGGGTGATGGATTCCAGACGCTCCAGTTGACGAGACGTCGCGATGTAGTATCTCATGACCATCACATACATCACAGACAGCAGGATGATGACGATTCCGAACACTGGCGTAGAGATCATAATGATGATCAGTGTAGAGATGACTTGCAGCAGACACTGGGCGAAGAACTGCACGTTGAATACAAGCAGGACATCGACAGTTTCGATTTTTTTTCCAATGCGGTTGAGGATTCTTCAGAATGGTGTGGTGTCGTAGAATACCATTGGAACACGGAACAAGTTGCGCATCAGTGGAGCACGCAGGTTTCTGGACGCCGAAACTCCTCCGTACAGCAGTTAGAGCATTCCGATGAACAGGAGGATGACTGAAAAGGCAAAGTAAATCTTCTGGTACAATTTGGTAAAGCAAACTCACTTTCCGAGAATCCGAAACCAGCGTAGACTCCAAGACGAACGTCAACAATGCTTCCAGCAGAGTTGGTACCGGCGCGAGCAGCATTATCGTTTGACCAGTTTCTTCCCATCGACACAACAGTACTCGTAGTCATTCCAAGAACGAAGATCAGAACAATCGACATTTCCATGGCTCCGAAGTACTTGTTATAAGTATCCATCTTGACTCTTCCAGTCTCCACACGTTCCGTTCCAGTGAGCTGGCGGGACACTCATTCGGCGACAACTGATGATTCCAGAAACGGTAGATATGTGGCTGGTTCCAAGGACGTGGTCAGTGATTGGGGAAGCCATCACATCGTCGTCGTACTCGAAGTCAGAGTCTCCTCCGATCATGACTGAAAGAAAAGGATTCGTTCCAGAAACTGAACAGAAAGTTACTCACCGCCTCCTGGTTCCGAGTTCTTATCGTCCTCATCATCCGTATTTGCCTCTCTTCTCTCACGATCCTCCTGTTCGCACTCGATGAGCAGTTGCTCGAAAGCTCCTTGCTGCATCAGCTCATGATACTTGCCCTCGTACTCGATCTTTCCATCCTTTATCACAATGATCAAGTCGGACATTTCCAAGAACGACAACTCGTTGGTAAGCAGGATGCGTGTCTTGTTGCGGAGCATTCCTTCGGGTCCAATGACAGAGTTGAATAGTTAGCTTCCAACATGGGCATGGCAACATGGCATCCAGGTTCCACACGTCCCGTTCTAGTGAGAGTTGTCATCGAGGCAGACATGACAGATGGGGCGTAGCTGGACTTGGTGGTAGAGAGACGGCGAAGTTGAAGGTTGTGAGTTGAGACACACATGCGGCGACGACTGATGATACCAGAGACGGTAGACATGTGGCTGGTTCCAAGGACGTGGTCAATGATTGGGGATGCCATCACGTCATCGTCGTACTCGGGTCCAATGACAGAGTTGAATAGTTGGTTTCCAACATGGGCATCCACTGCACACATCGGGTCGTCAAGCAGATAGACATCCCATTCGAACATCACGGACAACGTCCAGATGATTGACGGGAGCTTCATGATAGGCTGACTGGTCGGCACAGATCCGTATTCGTCGTTGGTCTGATTGTGGAGCAGTGGGGTGCTGTTGTTGGAAGATGTACGACGATGTCCTATGCTGAGATGCGAGTCGGCGCGACGGCGGTTTCGGTTCTCTTCAAACTCTGAAAATCGGACGTAAGGTAAGTTAGACATCAAAGGAACTTACTCTTGCTCTGCTTTTCCCACAAGATGAACCACTTCGGAACCAGTGAATAGGATGTGTCCGCTTCATTCAACGAGTACAGATCGGTGACTTCCAATGGTTTCTTGACTCCGAGAATGCAGAGAGCATTGAACCAGCATATCGTAATCCGGTAGAGAGAAAACGAAGATTCCGGACTTGGGCTGCGGTTGCTACTCACGTATTTGTATTGTATTTGTGTTCTTCGGGTCCATGAAAATGAAGGTAGCAAAGATGGAGAGTGCCGCTAGGAACGGCGAAATGCTGTTGAGCATGTCAGAGAAGATACGGAGGAACGCAGCCTTCTTGATAAGTTGCAACTCCTTCTTTCTCAAGTCTTCGATGACCTTCTCCATTGGCGGCTCCAAGGCGTACAACTTGATCACCTTGATTCCATTGAGCACTTCGTTCACCATTTTAGTAAAGTTGACTGGGAACAAAATAATCATGACGCCGACTCCGCTGAAGACCGAAACTCCAAATTGTTGGTGAAGCAGGAACAAGGCGAGTCCGAATGGGAAGGGATTTGACCAGTCCTGCATCGTTTGGGG
>LR537615.1:20924-31872 GCA_900883565.2 Caenorhabditis panamensis
TGGCAGCAGCAATGTTGTTATTTGTTCGCTTCGACTTTGCCCTTCGTAGACTGCATTGTCAAGTAACGAAATGGCAGCAGCAATGTTGTTATTAGTTCGCTTCGGCTCTGCCATTCCGTACCGCCTCTGAAACCGCTAGGTGGATATAAAGGTGCGAAGGCCGTGAGGCTCGGGGCGGGTAACTCCTATGCCGTTTGCTAGTGGCTTCCTTGCCCGACGGCTGCGGTGCCCGGTACACGTGCTTCGGCCCGTGAGACTGGGGGGAGGAATCCTGGAACACATGAAACACGGAAGCTCATTGTGAAAGTCAAGTGATTGTGTATCAGGCTCGCCCCATAAAATTACGTAAAATATCCCTTATAAAGTGCATTCTCCTCTCCAGAAGGCTTCTCCTCTCCAGAAGGTCTCCTCTCCAGAAGGCTTCATTCTGAACCAATCGCTAAGAAAATTTACGTGCACCGTGCGGTCAGGGTACAAGACATCTCTACCAAAAATGATTCTGTGTTTGTTCCGAAATTAGGAGAAACTAACCAGAACACTTTGTTGTGGGTTCGATGCGCGTTTGTTGTTTTACGACAAAAACACATCAGTTGGTACACAAACCCGCATTCATCGAACTGATTTTAATGTTAAAACGTCAAGGTTAAAACAAAGTCCTGTCTTAGTGCCAATCATCGGAACTTTGTTGTCGATCATTTGGAAAGGACACCCGCAGATCTTACAACAACTGCCAAACAGAACAAAAGATGCAATCACTCCACAGTCAAGCTGATCTAGTTGGAGACTCAGAAAACTCCCACAAACTGTACCACTACAAAACTTCTAGCTCATCTACCAAACTTGCCAATCTCACACGACCTATTGAATAGGAACAAAACTCTGACTGACTTGCTAATTTTGCATTTCCCAAGCAACATCTAGTGATCTTGATGTTCGAACTATTGGCTATTTGTGACAGTCAGTGTTGAACATTTTGTTTACCAGAGAAACTCACTTCTGCTCTGCTTTTTCCACAAGTTGTATCACTTCAAAACTGGCAAGGTGGATGTGTCAGACCTAGTCAACAAATACAGTTGAGAAACCTCGAATGAACTTTTGACTACAAGAATGCAAAGCGCTTTGAACTTCCTATCCGTGAACCAGGTGAGGAATGACTGAGAACATTCCGGATTTGAGTTGCGAGTGCTGCTCATGTATCCTTCTGATGAGGCCCTGAATTGACAGCACTGCAAGTTGATAACTTGTCACAACAACTATCTCAAAAAGTACATCCGACCTTTTTATGCTGAAAGTCTGGTTTCAAAAAAACCTCAAAGTCTTCAGACAGTTTTACCAACATTACTCCAAGTCTTCGCCATCAGTTTTTTTATGATTAGCTACTGAGTCATCAAGTCCGACAAGCTGTAAGAAGAATGATAGAGTTCCTTCAACACAGTGAAGAGAATACCAGAATGAAGACGAGCAACTATGAAATGTTTGTGTTTGACGCATTCTTCAACAAGTTTTTTGTTGATCTGTGTTGTTTATTACAAATTTGTTTGAAATCAAAGATCAAAACAATTGTAATTATCTATAAAATGGTTACATCAATAGAAACTCATATGGGTAGAAAGTGGAGATGCACTAAATAACTCAGAAACAAAGTTGTGAATGGGATGGGTTGGTTGAGGGGTTTTGGCACAATAGAAGACTAGTGACATACTAGACTAAACAAAACGGTTAGAGAGAAAAAAAAGTCATCTAATCATCAATGATTACAATTAATGGTTGATTAGGTGGGTAATCAGACGGGTGGTTGATAGGTAATTAGGGATGGGAGGACAGTTTGTATTAATTTGGACCCGTTTTGGGGCAGTTCGGGAACTCAAACAAGTCCGGCGCGCTTGGCCATCGAGTAGAATTCAGAGTTGTGGTTGTCCAGCAAGTGTCGTGGACTGTCGAACTCGGCCAATTTGGAACCGTTTTGGGGCAAAATAGAGTCCATAAGGGGGTTCGGGAACTCAACAATAAAAACTCAGAAGGGTAGAGGGTGGAGATGCAATAAATAACTCAAAAACAGAGTTGTGAATGGATTGGGTTGGTTGGGGGGTTATGGCACAAAAGTAGACTAGTGGTCAAAAGTAGACTAGACTCCGAATAGGTGGCAAAAAGAGACAAGGGAGCCAGGCAAATGTCAAATGGGAACGGGGACAGAAGATAAACACTAAATTTGATACAATTCAGAGAGACGGAAAGCAGGAAGGAATAGTGACAGGTGGTCTACGGTGTCTCGTCTGCTTGAAGCCAATCCGCGGAGAATCCGTCATTTTGTAGTGCCCGACGTACGCTTCTTTTAACTTTGCAGCCGACAAGCTGAAATAGAAAAGATTATGTCAACAATTCGAACTCTCATGTATACCTTATAAGCTATCTGCACAGCTTCTTTCGGCGCTGTCTTCACAACCTGTGTAATCTGCTGTGGGCCCAGAGTTTCCCAAGTGTTGTCATTCTTGAAAATCAGTCGTTTCTTGTGTGATCTGTGATGAAGAAAAAATAGAAAATGACAAGAAATCAATGAAACGTACCTGATATGTGTATAAACACAGAAGAAAAAGATCTGGAAGTTGTACGAGTAGCAGTTGTTGAAGGGAACCACTTGGAACCATTCTCCTCGCACTTGAACAGGAACATGTTTCTCCAACCACTCCTCCGTCAAATGCTGCTCATTGCTGATTGAGAAGCAAGCAAAGCATCTTCCCTCTTCGTCGGACAATTTTCGTGGCATGGATGTCTCACTTCGTATGATTGACGGACTCAGGGCTTTTAATCTGAAAGTTGGAAATCATGATTGGATACAACCAAAAGAAACAATACCCAAGGGATTCCAAAGTTTCGATTATAACAGACAGAGGAGCTGGCGACGAGGAATCTTGAGATAATCCCAATATTATGAACGTTTCCGTAGCGTTCACTCGTTTTGGTGATGGGTTCTGTGGGTCTCGAAGATCTCGCTTCTTTGGTACTTTGGAAATTGGTTCGGAGATACGCATTTGGGTCAACAAAGGCAGAGTGCTGGCAGAGTCCGGACGGAATGCATCAGACTGGACAGCAGCTGGGAGCGTGATCACAGAAGGCGGGAAGCAAGTTCGGTGGAGGACTGCAGTTGGGAGTGCTGACTCCGTGGACTTCTTTGGTGATGGCATAGTTGGCTGTGACTCAGATGAAACGACAGTCGCTGGTCTCTCCCGAACATTCGAAGTCGATGGTCCATTTGAGCCAGTTGGTAGAGCAGATGTCGAGGTGGCCGGTGAGAGTTTTCTGACGAGTGAAGAAGCGACGGCAGGAGTCGTAGTTGAGGCCAACGGATTCACAGCTTTCTTTCTTGCGGCGGAGAATTGTAGGGCCATGACGTTCGGGTTTTCAGGGAGTATCTGAAAGAATAAAGAACTGTTTAAGAAGTTTTGGGCTAAATAATACCTCGTATTCCGTTTTAAGTTCTTCGGAAAATTTCCACTGAAAGTGTTTTGTGTCAGTTTTAGCCTCTTCGGGATCCCAGTTTTTTCCGGTTAACCAAGCCAGTACCATCAACGCACAAAAAGCACCGCACCGGAATCCGTCTGTTTGGAGGGGAACATCTGGTCCTCGCAACAATCGCATCTCCATTTCCGGGAATTGGTCGACGAGGTCTTGAATTTCCACGTTAAGATCTTGATGCCGTGGGTCATAAACGACCAGTTTCCCTTCTCCAAAACGCAGTACACACCAATGGTTATTGTTTATGACAATTGGGAACACCACGTACTTGAAGGATTTCATTAGTTTCCGGATCCGCGACGGCGCCTTGGGGCTCTTGAAGTTCGCCGGGTCGAGATGAGTGTAACTGGGGTTCAGGTGGTTCCGTCGTTCAATCCACATCACGAATATGCTACTGCACATCCACTCCCGCGGTTTGAGGCAGTAAGTCGAGTGGAATACTGGTCTTCTCCCAGAAAAAGTTGCATTCTTGATCTCCTCCGCCCACGGCCAATCGCGTTTGACCCAACATTCAGTGAACTGTTCTCTGCTTATTGGCTTGAACACCGTTCTTTTGTCCACTTTGTTGCTGTTTTGACGTTTCATGCATTCATCAGGATCATCATCCAGATCGTCGGCAATCGTCGTGCCACCACCACGTAGGCGGACACTTGTGGACTTGGTGATACGCTTCAGTTGACGGGAAGTTGCGATGTAGTATCTCTTGACCATCAGATACATTGCAAACAGTGGGATGATGACGATTCCAAACACTGGTGTGGAGATCATGATGATGAACAATGTGGAGATGACTTGCAGCAGATATTGAGCGAAGAACTGCACATTGAAGGGGAGCAAGACGTCGAAAGTTTTGATATCCTTTCCAATGCGGTTGAGGATTCTTCCAAATGGTGTGGTGTCGTCGAATGCCATCGGAACACGGAACAAGTTGCTTGTCAGTAGGGCATGCAGGTTTCTGGACGCCGAAACTCCTCCGTACAGCAGTGAGAGCATTCCGACGAACAGAAGGATGACTGAAAAGCAAAGTTAAGTTTCTCTAACTAATTGGGAAGGTAAACTCACTTTCCGAGAATCCGAAAACAGCGTACACTCCAAGACAAACGCCAACAGTGCTTCCAGTAGAGTTGGTACCGGCGCGAGCAGCATTGTCGTTCGACCAATCCGTGAGCCACAAGTTTCTCCCCATCGACACAACTGTACTCGTCGTCATTCCAAGGGCGAATATTACCACAATCGACATTCCCATGGCTCCGAAGTACTTGTTGTAGGTATCCATCTTCACTCTTCCAGTCTCCACACGTTCCGTTCCAGTGAGCTGGCGAGTTGTGGTCGAGGCAGACATGACGGATGGGGCGTAGTTGGACTTTGTGGTATAGAGGCGGCGAAGTTGACGGTTTTGAGTCGAGACACTCATACGGCGACGGCTGATGATTCCCGAGACGGTAGACATGTGGCTGGTTCCTAGGACGCGGTCGATGATTGGGGATGCCATCACGTCATCGTCATACTCGAAGTCAGAGTCTCCTCCGATCATGACTGAAAGAAAAGCATGAAATCTAGCAATGAATCTGAAAGTAACTCACCACTTCCTGGTTCCGAGTTCTCATTGTCTTCGTCATCCGTATTTGCTTCTCTTCTTTCACAATCCTCGTGTTCGCATTCGATGAGCAGTTGCTCGAAAGCTCCTTGCTGCATCAGCTCGTGATACTTGCCCTCGTATTCAATCTTTCCATCCTTCATCACAATGATCAAGTCGGACATCTCCAAGAACGACAACTCGTTGGTAACCAGGATGCGTGTCTTGTTGCGGAGCATTCCTTCGGGCCCAATGACAGAGTTGAATAGCTGGCTTCCAACATGAGCATCCACTGCACTCATCGGGTCGTCAAGCAGATAGACGTCGTGGTTCTGGTAGACGGCACGAGCCAGCGAAATCCTAGCCTTCTGACCACCGAAAAAATTGAATCCTTTCTCTCCGATCTCCGTGCTATCTCCGAGTGGAAGAATCTGCAGGTCACGGTAGAGAGCGCAAGCGTCGAGCACTCGAGAGTAGAAGTACTCGTCGAACTGTTTTCCGAAGGTGATGTTCTGGCGGAGTGTGTTGTTCTGCATCCATGGTTGTTGGGGAACATAGCAGAGGCGTCCGTGCATAGAAATGCTTCCACTCAGCTTCTCCATCTCTCCCATCAGCGCTTGCAACATTGAACTCTTTCCAGCTCTAACACGTCCGACGATGGTGATAAGTTGGCCTCGGATCACTTTGAAACTGATGTTGGATAGTGTCGGTACAGCATTGTGTTCCGCAGATTCCCAGGAGAAAGTAGCATCGTTGACATTGATGATGTCGTTGTCTGAAAACACATGATTGGAATGAGGAAACATTTAAAAGTAACTTACTATTTGGAGACAAGTGTCTTTCCATCGACCCAACGGTACTCGTAGTCATTCCAAGGGCGAAGATCACAACAATCGACATTCCCATGGCTCCGAAGTACTTGTTGTAGGTGTCCCTCTTCTCTCTTCCAGTCTCCACACGTTCCGTTCCAGTGAGCTGGCGAGTTGTGGTCGTAATCCGGTTGAGGAGCGACGATGAACATTCCGGGCTTGGGTTGCGAGTGCTGCTCAAGTACTTGTATCCTTCCGGGGACAGATCCGGGTAGCAATGGAGATAGGTTTCCATGGTGCAGCATCCAATCCAAATGAAGAATGCGATGCATCTTGGGTAGTCGAGCCAGTTCCACGCCTCCTTCGGTGCCACAATCTGCTGGATCCAGTACATGAGTTCCGGAATCGCGGAGAGAGTGAACACGAGCCAACTGATGAAGAGTCCTCCGGATGTGACGATTCCGTAGTTGCGGCATGAGACGATCAAAGCGGTGAGCACGACCATTGCGAGGCACAGTGTCATCGGGTAGACGAAATCCACGGCATACGGGAATCCTTGAAACAGCGTCTCGTAGATGGCAATTGTGAAGAGTGAGAGAGAGTTGGCGATGAGAATGCATGCGATTCCAATCTTCAAGCGAATCCGCTTTGTCCACGGGATGGGTTTCGGGCGACGATAGAAGATTTGTGCCGTGAGGATTGGAGCCAGCAGAAAGACCATCGCCGTCGGAATCCAGACGAGTGTGGTGTGTTGAAAACACTGCGTCACAATTGGCACGATTGTCGCGTTCCAGATAGCCGGGTCCCAGTACTGCTCGCCACAAAATGCGTCAAGCTCGAAGTGAGCACGCATATACGGCATCACCTGCAAAAACAAGAACTTGGTACGAGAAACTTCAAAAAGAAAGAGAGAGAGGGAGAGAGAAAGAAGGAAAAAAGAGAAAAGAAACGGAAAAGCGAGAGAAAACGCGTCTTTTAGCAGGCAATTCGAAATTTAGGTAAGTCCTAAGAGTGATTACGCTCTTAGGAAGCAAGTTGCGAATGTCAGAGTTTGTATAACCGACTGTTTCAGCAAGCTGAAATGCAAGACGAAGCATGGCAGAAAGAAAACCGCAAATGAGCATCATGAAGTTTGTGCCGAGTAGTACAGATGACAGACGGAAGCGGGTGAGTAAAACTTCGAAAGAAGGAGAACAGCAAATTCTTAAAACCGTCTGTGTGGCAAGTAAAACTTCGAAAGCGTGTGAGTGTGGCGGAAGTGAGAGGAAGCAAGGATAGAACGAAGCAAATCAGTTCATGTGTGCGAAAACGAAAGTGCTCTGCGCGAGTGAGAAGAAAAACAGTTTCAAACAGGAATACTGTACTGTACTGTAATCGCATTTTCAACAGTTTTCACGCCGTTTTGAAGGACAGAGATACCATTAGAATGGTGAGCGTGCAGTGGACTTTCCCTTCTTAACCATGGTTGTTCTTCTTTTCACAGCTCTAGTAGCAATTTGGAACTGTTTCAAAAGGCTTCGGGAAGTCAAACACGTCCGGCTGATTTGGTCATCAAGTGGATCTCAATGCCGTGACTTTTTAGAAAGTTTTGGAAGATACGGCAGCAGGTAGAAATCGTGGTTTTGGTAGACGGCACGAGCCGAAGAAATACGATCCTGACCACCAGACAAGTTGATTCCTTTCTCTCCGATCTCCGTGCTATCTCCAAGAGGTGGAGGGCGCAGGCTTCGAGGACTCGAGGGTAAAAGTACTCGTCGCACTGCTTTTCAAAGGTGATGTTCTGGCGGAGTGTGTTGTTTCGCAATCATGGTTGTTGGGGAACAAAGCAGAGGCGTCCGTGCATAGAAATGCTTCCACTCAGGCTTCTCCATCTCTCCCATCAGAGCTTGCAACATTGAACTCTTTCCAGCTCCAACACGTCCGACAATGGTGACAAGTTGACCTCGGTTCACTTTGAAGGTAATGTTGCAAAGTGTTGTTACAGCATTGTGCTCCACAGATTTCGAAGAGAGAGTGGCATTGTTCACGTTGTCTGGAAACACATGGTTAAAATGAAAAAAACGTACTGACAAAGCTTACTATATCTGGCCTGGTGATCGATGGCGTTGTTGTTGACTTCCTCAGACATCGAGAACTCCTTGAGTGGTCTGTTCGACACAATGAATTGAACGGTTTGAGTGTTGGAGAACGGAGCTGGTTGAAGAGTGTCAGCGAGACGAAGGCGATCTCCGAAGTCAGGATGTTCTTTGGGTTGATGAAGATGAAGGTTGATGAAGATGAAGGTTGCGAAAGTGGAGAGTGCAACGAGGAACGGCAACGCACAGTTGAGTATATCAGAAAAGGTCCGCAAAAACGCAGCCTTCTTGATCAGCTGCAACTCCTTCTCTCTCAAGTCTCCGATGATCTTCTCAATTGGCGGCTTTCAAGCGTACAACTTGATGACTTCGATTCCAAAGAGCATGGTGTTCACCATCTTTGTCCTTCCACTGTCCGACTCCACTGAAGACCAAAACGTCGAGTTGTTGGTAGAGCAGGAACATTGCAAGTCCGATTTAGAATGCATTCGACTAGTACTGCATCGTTTGGGGGNNNNGGGGGGGGGGGTGATCTGCTAAAAGCGATCCATGCCGATAGCAATCAAGTTGACGATCACTCCAACAGTCTTCTCACGACGAGCAGCTTTTGACAAACGGAGTATCTGAAAGATGAAACTATTCCCCCATTTCGCATTCAAATAAAGTACCCTTCTGTAGACAGCGGCCGTCAAGCATGTCTGAGTGCGAGTTCCAACTCTGTACATCAAGTAGAAGTAGTGCGAGAGTAGGCTGAATGACATCTCCGTGGACAGGAACATGGTGAAAACCGAAACGACTCCTTGCCACGTCGTTCCAGTTGTTCCGTGAATCGGATCAGCGACTTGAGGAGCATTGGGTCGCAGAACAAGAGAATGTCCGAGAGGAACTTGACGATCATTGCAGTGATCACATCCCACTTGAACATCACGAACAACGTCCAGATAAGATGATGGGAGCTTGAAGGTTGGCTGGTTGGTCTGCACAGACCCGTCGTCATCGTTAGTCTGATCGTGGAACAGTGGGGTGTTGTCGTTGGACGATGAACGACGACGTCCTCGGCTGAGATGTGAGTCGGCGCGACGGCGGTTATGGTTTTTTTCCCATTGACGCGACAGTACTCGCAGAGCTGGCAGAGAGAAGCGAAAATCGAGCAGAAATGCGAAGAATTTCAAAAGTTTTGCAAAAAATTGGCAGCGAGAGAGTGCAAAAAGGAAACCGACCGATCGGCGACGCGAAAAAGATCGCGAATGAGCGGAGGAAAGGTTCTAGAAGATGATGATGACTACGTTTTGGCGCCAAGAGTAGAGCGAGTCCGGTGGGGCGCACTTGCAGAGTTTTGCGCACACATCGCGAGAGAGTGGAGAGACGCAGACGGTTGAAAGGGGGACGAAGGAGAAATTCAATGATTTTCAATAGTTTTTTTCCGGTTTTTGAGTGATTTCTTGACGGGATTCCGACGAAAATTTTTATTCATTTTTTCAGAGAAAACAAATCTGAAGAAACTATTATTTGAAGGCAATATGGCAGGACGTCGGCGCCTGGAAAAAATAAGCATTTCGCAAAAAAATCAAGTTCATTTTGAGTATTATTGTATACAAATGAGTGACCGAAGCAAAACGGGTAAGACGGGGACAATGTTTGTTGTGGCCTGGATGGTAGCCTGAATGTTTCTAAACGTTCTACCAAGTTTTCAGCCTGTTTCATCGCTTCCGCACAAATTTCTCCGGCTCGTTCCCGACGACGCTCATTTTCGGTCACTACGCCAGCACTTTGAGAGCGTTTATCTTGGCTGAAACTTGACTAAAAATCCTGAACTGAAGACAGAAATGTAGCTTGATTGTTTCTGAACATTCTACCAAGTTTTAAACATGTTTCATCAGTTCTGCACAAACTTATCTGCTTCGTTTCCCAGGCTCCATGCTCAGACCGATTTCATTTCCGTGTCTTATCTCTAATTAGTTTTCCGTGTGTTTCAAATACAAACAAGGGCGATTGTCCGATTTTATCTTTACTGGGGAACAAGAAGGTAAAATTACAGGGGAACAAAAAGGTAACAAGAAGGTACAAACCCAGAAAAAGTGAAGTGTTCCGGATCTTTGAAACTGACATATTGACAATGTTTTATGTGTGGTGTTTTCCTGAAACTGAAAATGTATGTTTTCTCTGAATAAGACCTCGTTCAAAATGGTTTTACAACACTCTCTTGCATTCTTTTCCATGCTCCTTCGTTTTTGGAACAAAGCCGAAGCTGATCTCCGATCTTTTCATGACTGTGACTCATGCTTTGGTAAACCGTTTGCTTTATGTCTTTTGCATGGCTATTATTATTCATGAGATGGCCTGAAATTTTGTATATATACAGCCAGGACGTTTCATTCGTCGTTCCCTCCAGCAGTTTCTTCCTTCACTCTCCATATTCATGTGCCCGAATCGAAAACGGAAAAGACAGCTGCAAAAAAGGACAAGCAGTCGGGAGAAGACGACAGATGGCGACAGCTTGTTCATGGCGCTGCGCCGCTTGCTCTTTGGCACGGAGATAGATGGACCGTGGAAGACGAGGGAACCACTCTCTCTTCTTCTCCTTTTTCAATTCAGTTTGCTCAGTAGTCACTTGCCCTTTTGCCGTTTCTCTGAAAACTCCTCTCTTTTTCATGGTCTTTCTATATGCGTGCCAAAGAGCAAGCGGCGCGGCGCCGTTGACGAGCTGTCACCACCCGTCTTCTTTTTTCGACTACTTGCCCTTTTTGTCTCTCTCTTTTTTTTCTTACTGCTAATTCTGGTTCGAGCACGCCTGAGATTAGTTGTGTGTGCACGCGCGTGTTGAGATCAAGTTCTGCGGAGACAACCAACAGAAATGCGAAGCAGAGAATTTGAACAGTGACCATCCCTGAAACTTTTCACTGGAAAATGTTGCTCGTGGGAAGTATTGACATTTCCCAGTGACTTGGCAAGTCACTGGGAAAGGTTGCTTGTGG
>LR537615.1:32054-52938 GCA_900883565.2 Caenorhabditis panamensis
GGAAGTATTGACATTTCCCAGTGACTTGGCAAGTCACTGGGAAAGGTTGCTTGTGGGAACTGGGGATTCTTTCGGTTTTTTCTGATCTGTAAAAATCGTTTTATCTGTTACCCTGGCATCTCAACTCTGTCGGTTTTATTTGTTCCGTTTCGAAGAGAGGCATTCTTTTTTGTTTACCAGACATCAGAGAGAGAGAGAGAGAGAGAAATATGATATTCCAACATTATCACTCGAAAAGCACGTGAATATGTAGCATTTGATGCGGTTCTTTGGCCAAAAAAGTTTCACCACCGCAAATGAGAATTGGAAAACGAGCAGAAGAGTTGTTACTGAAGCGGAAAAGTTTATTCATTCAAAAAAACCAAGATTTCATATCAATAGGTTGATCAATAAAAATTTGCATTCTAACAATCAAAGAAAAACACTTTCGGTTTGAAGAAATAAACTGAACGGTCTACATATACTGGTCTTTGTACATCGCTAGTATCAACTTTCAAATGTCGTTTCATTTCGAAACGATTTCCATCGAGCCACTTATAGAAGTTTATGCGGCAAAACTCTCTGTTTACCGAAGCTCTCTGGAAACCCACGAGACGACGTGTGCGCCGAGGCCCATGATAAAACGTCTCGTTTCCCAGTGACCGGTTTTTAAAACCGGTCACTGGGAAACCGGTCACTGGGAAACCGGTCACTGGGAAACCGGTCACTGGGAAACGATGCGAAGATGTTTGTGGAGAAGCATCGGTTTGAATTGAAAAATTGGTGGAATGTTCAGGGAAAAACAGGCTACATTCCTGTTTCAAGTCCAGCCTTTTTGGTCAAGTTTCAGCAACGTTATCAGGCTACATTTCTTTGTTTAGTTGAGGATTTTTCGTCAAGTTTCATCAGAGATAAACGCTTTGAAAGTACTGGCGCAGTGACGAGGGGTGGGCGCCGTCTTGAATGTGACGGACGTAATCTGAAAATTGAGATTCCGGTCGTTTTCAATAACCAATTTGGAACATGAAACCTCTGGAAAAAAGTCAAAAGTGTTCGCAAAAAAAAAGAAAAGAAAAAACCCCAAAAAGTTTCGAACACCCGTCTCAAGTTTCCCAACGCGCCCTCTACCCGGTTGACCCACACGGCCACGAGACGACGTGTGCGCCGAGGCCCATGATAAAACGTCTCGTTTCCCAGTGACCGGTTTCCCAGTGACCGGTTTTCAAAACCGGTCACTGGGAAACCGGTCACTGGGAAACCGGTCACTGGGAAACCGGTCACTGGGAAACCGGTCACTGGGAACTGGGAAACCGGTCACTGGGAAACCGGTCACTGGGAAACCGGTCACTGGGAAACCGGTCACTGGGAAACGATGCGAAGATGTTTGTGGATAAGCATCGGTTTGAATTGAAAAGTTGGTGGAATGTTCAGGGAAAAACAGGCTACATTCCTGTTTTTAGTCCAGCCTTTTTCCTGAACATTCCACCAACTTTTCAATTCAAACCGATGCTTCTCCACAAACATCTTCGCCTCGTTTCCCCGTGTCCGGGTCTCGGCGACCCCCAGACGAACAAACCCCGCACTTGACGGCTTCAATCTCGGCTGAAACTGGGGAAGCAGCAACTCTGCTCTCTGACCGTTCTTCTTTGTTGGCGGACACAGGCCTACTGGCCTGGTGGCAGATGGCGCAGTTGCAGTCGAATCTACTGCAGTCTGCTCTGATGCAACCTCCTCAACTCCCGACCACACCATTACCAACACTCCCACCACAACTTTTTATTTCCCAACTCCTTGCAGGAGGGTTACAGTCAACATACTCTTTTCGTTGTCTCACACTCCTGCCGAGTCATTCAATTCTCCATTGGAACTGTTGAAGAGAATGCAACCAAGAAACGTGGTTCCTCCGAGCTGTAGTGAGAAATTGAAAGATATTGGGGCAGGTTCTAACTTTTCATTTTTCAGCATCCGAAAACGACACTTCTCTTGGAAGAATGGCGTGGTACGAGACAGCACTCCGGCAACAACATTGGAACTTGAAGAATTAGGTGAGTTCGAGAGATAGGAGTAGGTGAAAGTAGACTGGCGAATATAAAGCCCACGCGCGCAATTACGCGAAATTTGATTTTGCCAGCATTTTTCAAGGTCTTCTGAAACCTTCCTAGGACTTGAAACGAACATTTCTGTTTTCAGACTACATTTCAAGTTGCTTGTGGGAAGTATTGACGTTTCCCAGTGACTTGGCAAGTCACTGGGAAATGTTGCTCGTGGGAAGTATTGACGTGTGACAATCCCGACCGAGAAAAGAAAACCAGACCTTTGACATCTTTGCTAACTCGACCAAAAAAGATAAACTAAAAGACAGAAATGTAGCCTGATTGTCCCTTAACGTTATCTCAACTTCACATCCAGAACCGAAATTTCTTGCTCCCAGTGACCGGTTTTGAAACTATTGGTTTCTCATGCTCTGCTGATCTGTACGGTTTTGATGGGTGGGTAGAAATGGAGCGGTTATTCTGAAACCTGAAAATCTGAAAACCCTGAATGTAGAAGCAAAAACAAGTTCTGAGAGATTCCTGAAAACATGAGTTGGGCGTGAACCAACGCCGCTTCGAAAAAAAACACAGGAGATCGTGTTTTATGTGATAGAATTCATATATGACATGGAGACATGAAAAAAGTTTGATAAGGAATATGAAATTTATGAAACAAAAAGTATTGTGAACGAAAATTAGAGTGAATGAAGCAACCGAACCGCTGCCACAAACTCTGCCCAGCAATGAATTCCCAAATCACAGAGTTGATTTCCGTTCGCTGTGAATGAAGATGAAGCGTAGTCTGAAAACTGAAATGTTTGTTTCAAGTCTTTGCTAGTAAGGTTTCAGAAGACTTTGACAACAGCTGGCAAAATTAAAACTCGCGTCCTTGCGCGCATGGGCTCTACATTCGCCAGTCTACTTCTACCTACTCCTATCTTTCGAACTCACCTAACTCTTCAATTTCTAATTTTGCTGCCGGAGTGCTGTCTTGTATCACGCCACTCTTCCAAGAGAAGTGTCGTTTTCAGATACTGAAAAATGAAGAGTTAGAACCTGCCCCAATGTCTTTCAATTTCTTACTACTGCTCTGAGGAACCACGTTTCTTGGTTGCATCCTCTTCAACAGTTCCAATGGAGAATTGAATGACTTGGCAGGAGTGTGAGACAACGAAAAGAGTATGTTGACTGTAACCCTCCTGCAAGGAATTGGGAAAGAAAGAGTTGTGGTGGAAGTCTGGTCGGGAGTTGAGGAGGTTGCATCAGAGCAGACTGCAGTAGCAGACCAACAGATTCGACTGCAACTGCGCCATCTGCCACCAGGCCAGTAGGCCTGTGTCCGCCAACAAAGAAGAACGCGGTCAGGGAGCAGACTTGCTGCTCCCCCGACCCCAGAGCCCATGAAGGGCACACTCGTTGTCAGCGGAGGGGAGGGGGTCCGGGCTCAACTGCAGTCTCTTCAGCATGGTCAACCACAGTTGGTGCCGCCACCTGTTCTTGGATGGTGGCGGTCGCCCGCACCCGGCAGAATGGCTCCAGCTCCTCCTTGAGATTCCAGGAGGTCCTGCAACGTAGGAGAACTTGGTTGAGAAACATGTTTTGTATTTTTCTTCCAATGTCAACAAAACTAGTTTACCTGAAGCCGGCAGCTGTCGGGTGTTGAACCCGACCCCTCCGCTGGTGGTGGTAATGACTGAAATCATACAGTAGGCATTTGAGTTCATCTGTATCGCAACTTACAATTCACCACAGGAGAGCTATTGAAGGTAGTGGCGACGCTGGGGCCATTTGGATAAGTGGCCATCTCGGCCATCTCACCAAAAATGGCGTGGAGCGTACTGAAAGAATAACAGTAAGTCTCCAAAATTTTCTGGTCGTTCAGAATTTTGTCCAGCTTTTTATGATAGTTAGGATAATGCCCTAGGGTGTTTCGGGCATTGGTCTCGAAGACCAGATTTCGTTGTCTGGAACGAGTTCCGAGGTACTATTGTACAGGGAATCAAAGAGGAGGAGCGGAAGTGTTGCAAGTTTTCTTAAACAAAAGACAAAGAAGCGCTTGAGTTACTGTTGTATCAACCACGCAGTAAGACAAGTCTTGAGGACAAAAACACGTGTCTGGAGCTGAAGTGAGGCGATTTCCAAAAAGACGTTGCGTATTCGTCGACTGCAGTGAATAGCGATCGTCGAAGCGAAATTCGGATTGTCATAAACTACGTAGGTACAACCCCCAAGCTACCGTGGTTGCGAGAAACATATGAAAACGAATGTGTGATGAAATAAATATGATAATAAAACGAACAAAAAGTTGTTTTCAGCGCGGTCTCCATTGAGGTTTTGATTTGCGTCGCGAAAACGTCCTTTTCCGAATACACCTGTCTCATTGTCACTTCTGTGACCTGCTCATCACCATCAATCTGACAGCGGTTCGATGGGATAAGCGACAGTGTCTTTGCGTTTCTTTTGAGCGATGATGTTGGAAAACAAGTACATTCTGTTTTGATAACACTCTCTGGAGTCTTCCCACTTTATGCACTATTTCCGGTGTGACATTTTCGTTTTCGTCAAAGCACAAAATCAGAAAGTATGATTGATGACAAATGCAAGCATTAGAAACTTTCAAAATTGATTGAATCGGATACTTTAGATGACTTGGAAAAGGAAAGACAATTCGAACAAATTCCCCTACGAGCTGAATTCTGTTGGCTACCATAACTATCATTTTTGCTGAACAAAACTCAGAGTGACTCAACAATCACAATCACAACAACAATCAGACTTACAAGCTCCACAGCCCCAGCACCGCTGTCCACTATAAAATGAATGCGGTGACGCGAGGCTCGGCGAGCTGGGAGAGGCGGAGCTTGGCGAGCAGGTAGGAAATGAAGGAATCAGATGACAAACCACGGGACAACGATGCAAGGAATTGAATGGGGAACAGGGAGATGTGTGTCACGGAATGAAAATAAAGGGAGCAGAAAGGGATTGATAACCACTGTGAAGTTGAAATGACCAAGTTTGACCGAAGAATTTGAGTTTTGGAAAGAGAAGAAAAGACTGGCTCTTCGTCGCCCAAGATTGCTGGTCCATGCTCTTTTTAAAACACGTTCTTTCATTTCCCAGTGTCCCGTTCTGTTTTCAGTGACTGGCGCTGAAAACCGATGACTGAAAACACCGCACTATGACGGTACATATCTCGACTGAAACTTGATCAAAAAGAAAGGATTAGAAACTGAGATATAACCTATTTGGTCAACGGGCGTTTTCAACGTAGTCCGCACCGATGAACATGAATTTGAATCGTGAAATGTGGAACTAGTCATGCAACACAATCATCAGCTTATCATGCGTGCGGCCGTTTCCGGTGGCAGTTGCTGTCTCTGCCAAATACAGCCACCTCAAGCAGAAGGAAACCCGTAAAATATCTCGTGATAAAAATGATACCTCCATGACAAATGCACTCTCTACGAATAGCGCGTGCTTCGGAATCCCGTATAAATACCAACACGGCGAGGGAGCTTGCACGTATCACTGTAATACTTCTTCCGCTATGATTCTATTCGAGTGTGTGCTTGCTCCAAAAAATTTCACGGCAGGTAAGGAACACGGATACCTCTGTTTTTTGTCCGGGTTATGGAAACAACAAGCAACGGAGTGTGTAATGTTATGTTGCTTAGGAAGTTCTAATCGGGAAAAACCGATTTCAAGTTCTGGGATGTGAAACCGGGAGCAACTATCTGTACTGTTCCAATTCTCATTGAAGACTTGAAACCTTATTCCTGATGAATTATTTTTATACATCCATCCCAGCTAGCCAAGCTCCAGTGGCCGTCCCCATATAAGTTATTCTAGACATTGATAATCTCTATCAAACTTTGAATCTCCTGTTACGTATGCACGTTTTGCAAAACGCTGCATCACTTACTGATCATTCTTCTTCCCATCCTCTCCTGACCGAGAGTCCAAACCAAACCACCGAAAACGCACGTTTTCGAAAGACGTTCTGTGACGTTCTGAGAGTGCTAGTGGTAAACAACACGCGGATTAGGAATAACAAAACAGGAATTCGAACTTTGAAACGGATACACAAGAGTTAATCCGCTGGTGAAGAGAAACCTGTGAAATCTTCGAACTCTTGAACTGCGGCACTGATGAGAAGATGAAAAGCGCAATTCCCCGTTTTCAGCTTTTCAGCAAAGGAAAACCAGACGAAAACAGACATCTGGAACTTGCGTTCGAAAACGCATATGCACAACACAAGGATGTACATGTCTCCAAGGAGTTCCTTCTTCCCTCATTTTATTTCATGACAGTCAGAGTTCAAGAGTTCACAGCTCTGCGAGAGGTGGCTATGAGTAATCCTCCCCTTTTGATTCCAACATCCGTTACTATTGATACCCACGATGTGCAGTTTCTATTTGTGGATAGTCGTGAAAAAGGTGTTTGGTCTCTCGGCCTTATCTCTCCTCACCTGATAAAGCCTCTGGGGGAAAAAGTGGTATTTCGGTTGTCTGGGCTCAGGCACATGATCACGGGCAGAAGAAGAGAGATGGAAGAATGGTGTCTGTGCGTTCTCTGGTTTTTAAATGGAGTTTAGAAATCAGAGTATATCCATAGATGATGAGCATCGCAAACTGGAAGGAGTTTTGAAAGATAAGAGCCATGACGGAGTTTAGATAGTTGTTTGTAATGTGAGGTATTCGTTGTGGTCCCGAACAGAACTCTCTGTTCTCCGTTTCAATGGACCGTTGATATCAAAGCTTCCGATTTCCGTTGAACCCCACAAACCTATTCAAACACATCCGAACGTTCATAAGCGAGCCCCGGAGCTCCACACGAGGGATGCGGACCTCCAATTAGAGCGCAGGTTCTCACGATACCCAGTGTGCGGTGCGCAAACTAATCCTATAGTTTGAACCCGGTACCCACAACACCTTCGCTTCATGCACAGACCAAATTCATTTCCGAGACTCATCTCTAATTAGCTCTCCGTATGTTTCAAATATTTGAATTTGTTGCTCAGGTCGGCCTGCCAATGGCAACAATATTGTAATTACCGGATTAAGGTGGGCTCTGAACGTAAGCCACACCGGGTAAATATGAGGTCCCCATTTTCTGGATTAGAGAATTTGAATCCACTAGCTGGGTGGACCTGATGAGACTCTGCGTATCCGTCTCCATTGTAGCCTCTTATCATGTCCCATTTTTGGATTTCAGTCTGCTCTTCGGTCTAAACATCCGCATGAAATCTGCTACGCACGTGCGCGCTTACAGAAAAGAGAAAGAATGTGTGAAAATGGAGATGTTCGGAAAGTGCTCACGTAGGCAACGAAGAGATTAGAGATAACAGAAATAGAATTGCGAGTAAAAAGTGAAACATCACATTTTTACAGGAAAGAAAAGTGATCACACAGAACTGTAACTGATTTGAAAATAGGTTCAGAGGAAGTTAGATGAACATTAAAGGAAAGTCAGCAACTGGCTTATAAGATTCTTAATTCCATGACAAATCCTTTTGTTTGTTTTGTTTTCGTTTTGGGAACGATGGCTTTGGCCTTGTGCTTTTCGTCTCTCAGCACAAGGACAGTTCAAGATTTCCAACGTTTTTTCCTGGTCAATTTCTGAGTTACAAATCTTGTTTTGTTATTCCTACTCCGCATTTTTTCAACAGAATTAGTTACACATGTCTTAGACATTTGTCTATTCGAACGCGGGTTCGGCAAAACTTTTTTTCCGTTCTCTGTTTCTTATTTGCAAAGTTGAGCTATTGCAATTGCGACTTGCAGCGTCTTCACACTGCCATAGTTCAAAAGTTCTGAACTGTGCAAAAAAGTGGAAATGGGTAAATTTTTTTCTAGATTTCAATATCCGTTATCCTTGATTCCCCCTCCTATGTGCAGTTTCTATTTGTGGATAGTCGTGAAATGGGTGTTTGATCTCCTGGTCCTTTCTCTTCTCACCTGATAAAGCCTCGGGGGAAAAAGTGGTATTTCGGTTGTCTAGGCCGGGATGCATGATCACGGGATAAAGAAGAAAGTCAGAAAGGCTACGTCTGTGCGTTCTTTAGTCCCAGAATGGAGTTTGGAAGCCAGACTCTATTCAAATCAGGCATGGAAGATAACCAGAAGAAGAAATCAGTGGAACTGGACTTTTTTGGGGTACATAAAGTGTCAAACCGTCGTTCAAATCATCCTGGGAGTAACCTGAAGCACAGTGGAGAGTGACTATCATTTCCGTGACTCATTCTAGTCATTCAGCTCACACGGATACCTACACTTGAATGCGTTTCAACCTATCAGATTCTGCCAATTATTTGAACCCGATACCCACAGCACCTCCACTACAAAGCGCTTCATACTCGCTCTCACCAATTTCATTTCCGAGACTCATCTCTAATTAGCTTTCCGTGTGTTTTAAATATTTGAATCTGTGGCTCAGGTTAGCCAGGCAATGCCAACAATATCGTAATTACCAGCTTAACGCGTGCTCTGAACGTGAACCACACCGGGTAAATAGGAACTCCCAATTTCTGGATTAGGACATTTGAATTCGGCAACATTGTACAGCCATGTCCCTGATGAGACTTCGCGTATCTGTCTTCATTGCAGCCTCTCAACATGTTCCTTTTTTGGATTTCAATCTGCTCTGCGGTCTAAACATCCGCATCAAATCTGCTACGCACGTGCGCGCTTACAGAAAGGAAAAAGAGTGTGTGAAAATGGAGATGTTCGGAAAGTGCTCACGTAGACAACGAAGAGATTAGAAAAAACAAAAATAGAAAAGCGAGTAAAAAAGTGGAACATCTCATTTCTCCAGAAAGAAGAGTGATCACACAGAACTGTAACTGATTTGAAAATATGTTCAGAGGAAGTTAGATTACCATCAAAGGAAAGTCAGCAACTGTCTTATAAGATTCTTAATTTCATGACAGATCCTTTTGTTTGTTTTGTTTTCACTTTTGGAACGGTTTCAAGCTTTGGCCTTGTGCTTATCGTCTTCCAGCACAGAAACAGTTCAAGATTTTGGACGTTTTTTCCCGGGTAGTTTCAGAGTTAAAATTCTTGGTTTGTTACTCCTATTTTGCATTCTTCTCACGGAAAATCGTCACACAAGTCTTAGGCATTTGTCTATTCGAACGCGGATTTTGCAAAACTTTTTGTCCGTTATGTGTTTCTTATTTGCAAAGTTGAGCCTTTGCAATTGCGACTCGCAGCGTCTTCACACTGTCATAGTTCAAAAGTTCTGAACTGTGCAAAAAAGCAGCTATGGATAATCTTTTTTCTAGATTTCAATATCCGTTATCCTAGATTCCCCCTCCTATGTGCAGTTTCTAATTGTGGATAGACGTGAAATGAGTGTCTGATCTCCTGGCCCTTTCTCTTCTCACCTTATAAAGCCTCTGGGGGAAAGTGGTATTTTCGGTTGTCTGGGCCGGGATGCATGATCATGAGATAAAGAAGAAAGTCAGAAAGGCTACGTCTGGCGTTGTCTTGTCCTAGAATGGAGTTTGGAAACCAGACTCTATTCAAAACGGACAAGCATATCTACAGGGAAAAGTCAGGAAAGCTGAAACTCTTTTTGGGTACTTCAAGTGTCAAGCCGTTGTTCAAACCATTCTGGGAGAAACCTGGAGTATCGTTCAGAGTGACTATTCTGTGATTCATTCTAGTCACCCAGTTCACACAAACACATACACTTGAATGCGTTTCAACCTATCAGATTCTGCAAAAAATCTTCTTGAAGTTTTGGTTTTTTGGCCCTTCTATATTCCTAATTATGTCCTTGGGAAAAATTTGATCAGTTGGATTCTGAGTTTGAGAAGAATGATCACTCCCAGATAACAAAAACAGAAGGGTAATGTGTGCTTACTTGGATGGAGTTTGAAATCCATGTTGGAATTGAGAATGGGAGCCGGTGGGAGCCGGTCTTGCTGATTCAGATGGTCCAAAGGAGAATCCAGAACTGACACCTGATAAAACCAACAGAGGAATACTTTCATTAGATGTTTCGGGAGTTTTTCCAGGTATTTTCTGAATCTGAATCTGCCATGAATCCTATGTATCCCAGATGGACCATTGAAAGTGTCTCACTGTCCAGTTTCTTTGTCGCTCTTTATCTTGTTCCATTTTTGGGTGTTTTCTGCTCTTCGGATTAAACATCCGCATCAAATCTGCAGCGCACGTGCGTGCGTGCTCACAAAGAAGAGAACGAGAAGGTGTGTGATAATGGTGACGTTCTGGAAGTGCTACGCGTAAACAATGACATGGTCACAAAAAGCACAAAACACAGAATACGAAAATGAAAAAGAAATCTCAAATAGAAGAGTGATCACATGGAACTGTCATTGATCTGGATTTGTAGACAGTTTCACGGTTATGATTTAGAAGTCTGGCAATGTCACTGTGTAGCTGTGATAGGGTCGACCTAACGGTAGTGTCATTCAGAAGACTAAAACTCTTGGAGAAAAACATGTAAACTAACCCAAGCACTTTACAGAAAGCGGACCAATAAAAACCAAACTCTCAATTCTAAAGACACTGTTTTCAGGATTCACCAACTTCTTCTTCAAGCAAGACAAGAATAGCATATTCTGGTGGATATCTTTATTCGGGTTGGATCTCATAGAATTCATTGCGAGACTACTTCCGTTCTCAAAGCAATGACACTCTTCACATTGAATCGAGGATTTGAAGTTCTCCTATAGTCCAGCTTCGATCTTTCACGTAAGGTTTTCACAGTTTTTAAGTCTCTCCGGAGAGCTATTATAGTTTCTACCGTACTCTCTTATTGTGTTGCACATTTTTCATTCATTCTCTAGTACTATTTCTTCGTATCCTAGGCAGCGTTTCACCCATTTGAAAGTCTCTCTTCAGTTCATGTACTCTCTACAGGTGGGCCTTTGTCTGTTTCTTTTTTGTCTCCGGATTACCGTTATATTTTACGAGCACATGCTCCTGTGGTGAGCTTCTATGAGTGCTGCTCACAATGGGCGGGGTTCTGGCTCAAGGTACGCAAGCCCCGCCCACCAATTATGCTTATAAAAGGAGCTGGAGAGAGCTCATTTTTCATTCTTTTCACAGTTTTTTCAACTTCTTCTCAATAGTCTGGTCACTCTGGTGGTATCGCTCCAGGGCGACGCACTGGAGCCTGGCGCCTCCGAGCAGCCTCAGACGGCCGTCAGACCTCTGGGCAACTCACCGAGCTCAATGGAACTCTCTTCCATGCCTCTCGGTTTCGGTCCTCAACTGGTCAGGACTGTGCTTTTCTGTTAGAAACTCCAGTTCTCAGCGCTTTTAGTTCTGATCCTAGTGAATTTCTGCGTGTCGTAACTCACTTAGGCCTAGGGGCTCTTTGTTCATTACCGTATTTTGTTTGCAATCCTCCAGAAAACTTTGAAACGGTTTTTTTTATTGTTCAATTTTCAGTCTCAACAAAACTCACTTGCTCAATTCCGTTTCGGAACTCTTCGTCTCGATCTCGTTGTCCTCATGGCTTCTATCGTAACCGCTGCTCCGTCCCGCCAAGTCCAGGAAACAAATGGTCAAGCAAACTCTCCCTCCATGCAGATTCGAGAGGTACGTTTTTGAAACAATGAATAGGTTTGTTTAGGTCAAGTGATCCGTTTGTCCCTAGAAATATCTAGTTTCAAAAACAGTGGCAATTTCTGTCTGTTGAGTTCCAGTAGCAAAAAACCTATTCATCCCAAATGTTGTACTTGGACCTAGAGAACTTTTGCCAATAGACGGTGGCGAACATAAATTTTTTTGACAGTAGAACTAGAGTGTGAACCACTGATTCATTTGTCTCAATTCCTAGAAAAACACCTGGTGCTTCATTTGAGAACTTAGTTGAGGTAGTGGGCATACAATCCTTTGACTGTATGTGAGCAAACGAGAATTAACTTTTTTAGGAAAGGAAGGACCCTGTCAATGTGATTAATAATTTTCACATCCAGTATCATTACACGTCACTATGTATCGAACCAAAAACTGTTCATCGGTTTGAGTTCTTCTCGGATCAAGCTCGGCATGGAACTTCTGCATCATCTGGGTGCCAGGGATGCGAGTGCAAGGTAACCTAATGTTCAGTTTGAAGTTAGATTTTACTCTGTAGCTTGAGAATTTTTACAACAACTGTGAACCGATTCCCAATGGGATCACTGATTTCAGAACTGCTTGCTGGCTATTGCAGAGCATAGCTGTCATCTCGGCTGAGGTGTGAGATGTATCGGTGATTTAGGCGTATGCCTAGAGTTAGCCTGTTATTTTTTTTGGTTTTTAGAGCAGTTTAGTTTTTTTCCGAATGTTTATTCGGAATGCATGTTTCCCAATAAAAATACTACAGGTATGAAGCTTAGAATTTTCAGAGCCGTGCTAATGTGCATCCAAATGAAACTGTGGTCCATAATCCGGACAACCAAGTCTCTCCTCCAAGAAGTGAGTCTCCAAATGGTCAGTTCAATTCTATATGAATTCTCGCTATCATTTTGATATGGAAGGTCTACGTTTACAGCTGTCCAGGAATTCTCACCCCCCGCTCCAATCCGTTCGCCAGTTGCTGCAAAAAAAGTGAGTGAAAATGAGAAGTAGTCTTAGTGATAATTTTTTGCAATAAAATCTCCCAATTTCAGTGTAGAAAGTGAGCATTTTTTAAACATTAGATGGATAAAAAATGAATCCAGAAGTAAATTAGTATTAAGAATATTGGCATTTTCATAGTTTTTAACAACATGTTCCAAAATTTCAGGTCTCCCCGAGAGCCGTGCGAGCCAAGAAACGATCCCAGGCGATGGCTTCCGGAAATGGGAAACGGAGAAAACCTCAGGGAAAGTCTGGGTTTTCCGGAAGCCGCTCCCAAAGTCAAGCTGAGTCCCGCATGAGAGTGGTGCGAGTTGGAGAACGTCGCAGCAACCGACTGAGAGGTCAAAAGAGTTCTGCATCCAAATCACAGCCAATGGAATCTGGAGATGAACAACCGACCGAGCAACAAGTCGCTCTCAATCCTGCCGCCGACAATGCTCTACAAATAGGCGACGCCCTTCCGCAGGTTAGTGAAAGTAGATTCTATTGTTTTGGAACATTTTAATTTGGAAACATTGGTCATAAATTCCTAACTTTTCAGCCACAAAGAGCCGAATCGATTGTGGAGATGAGAGAGGAGCCCGCAAGAATGCCGAATCGTAAGTTGAAAGTTTTCTCCATTTCACCAGACTATTTTTACAGTGGACATCGTGCTCCAAGATGACGAGGATCATCACGCTCAGATGGAGGGTCAAGCGGAAGAGCAACCCGAAGCCGTCCTCCTGACTGTCTCCGAGCAAGTCGCAGTTCCCGGGGATCTTCTTGGATCCGAAAATCCCTCACCCGTTCTTCTCTCAGCTCCTGCTTCTCCAGATTCCGAGGATCCGATCCTCTCCGTCGTCGCCGCCGTTTCCGGCGATTCTGCTCCCGACGCCCAGCCCGACAACGACGATCGGGTGAGTTAAAGTTCACGTGTTAGTGTTTTCTCAGAATTCAAACCATGAAAAAGTAGATCGTAAAAATATACTAAGCGGATTACAGTTTGACAGTAAAAGAAAGTTGTGAGAGTATAGAGAAGATGTTAGTTATCATCGTTGTCCACTTCTATTGAAAGATTACCAAAGTCCGCATGAATAATGTTATCTGAAGACGTCTAACTGAAAAACTGAAATTTCAAACTTTCAATTTCCAAATTGGTAATTTACAGATGGAAAAATGAAAAAAAGGAAACCGGAGGATTATATAAAACACAACTTCTAACTTCTTTCACTCTGTTCACCGTTTTTTATGTTGTTTGTATACTTTTCTTTTATTTCCTCTCATATAAATCTGTATCCAGTTTCCTGTTCTTATCGTTGTACCTTGTTTACGTTCCAGAGTCCACTTCTATCCATTCTCCGTTGTGATCAGCAGCTGATTCCTTCGATTTGACAAAATCAATGGTCTCTAAAGACTGAGTTTAGTTTTAGAGAAATTAAAGCATGGCAACAGAAGGCATACTGAACTATTTGAAAGTTTGTTGTTGTCAAGAAAAATAGCTATCAGTTTATAGAGCTTTCGGCGAAAATTTCTGTTTTAGTGCTTTGATGGTGATGCATCACTTTTAAAAATATTTTTTGTAGGAACCAAGCCCACAGCTTTCCCGATGTTTGAACCCAGATGAATGGCTTCGAGAATACTACCCCGATTCCCAAGTTAGCTTAATTTTGACATTTTTTAAAATTTCTCAGACAAAAAAATATTTTCAGTATTTTGATGAGAAAACGGCAAGCGGCGGTGGTGGAGTTTTCATCCGTCATGGAATGGACTCTTTCCATACGGTAAAAAATAAAAACAACTTCAGTCTGAAATCTTTTTCACAGGATGAAAACCACAACGTCCGGGAAGAAGGGGCCAGAAGAGAACTGGAGGAGAGAAGAAGGGAGGCGGTTGGAGGACAGTTGGACTTTGATGATTATATGAGGCCGCTATCACCAACTTCGGATTCCGAATCCGATTAGGTTGTGCACAATTGAAGCCGCAGCTCACAGTCTCATCAATCATCAAACATCAATGCCCGGTGGTAGCCATCCGTGAACTCCGCCCAAGATCCTGCACTCATCCGCATTACAGCTAACCAATCTTTTCAAACTATACCGTTCTCTGTTCCCCGGTTCCCTTCATTTGTTTTCTCAATCTTCCATTTGTGGTAGAGATAGACACTCCAAAGCAGAACTTTCGTTTTACAACAGTACCGCTGAGTTCCGCGCCAGTGGATCCGCCTACAGCTTGTGTGTCTGTTAAAGATTATTTCTGACTTCAGGAGCTTGATAGTAAATAAACAATGTAAAGCGAAAAAGTTAACTTGAAGGCCCAAAATGAATCAATGCATGCACCTCACATTGTGAAATTGTGGCAACCCATTGTGAAAATCCATAGACCACAGAGTCATTCGGGCAGATTTACTCAGTTTTTTTTTGCGGAGGTGCCTAGGGATGGCGCTGGGACGCCTAGAGCGGGCTCAGTGGGCTAGGGAGTTATGGCATAAACATCCTTCTTTACCACTCTACTCGAACTGGTCTTGTTATTTGTTTCAATAAACGTCACAGTTCTGTTTTTGAATTTAACCGACACCAGAGTTTAGATATTACAACAAACCAAAGTTTGTCAGAGCGTCAGTTCACGACTACATTCTTGAAAAATGCTGGTCCTGGGGATCACAACGATATCCTATAGGCAAGATACAAAAGAGGCGCTATCATTCGCAGTTTTTATTGTTACAAAACTACAACCCAGCCGAAACAGCTCAATGTGACACTGTTTCCATCTGCCTAATCTAGATTTTACTGTCTTTATTACCTTAATACAGTTATTATCTCTCAGCACGATCTTGTACTACCCTCATTGATGGCAGTATCTGAACAGATGTAATGGAGTATTCAACACAGACCTGGTCAATACTCAGAACACAAAACGCGCGCGACCCAACCGATCTATTCCAACCGTTGTCTGCTCTCCCCTCCTCAGTCTGTCCTCCTCATTCCACTCATCGTTCTCTTCAACAACGTCTTCTCTGTTTCAATAGTCGATTGATCGACTTTTTTTTACGTCTTCATTGAACTAGAGAACGTCAATGTTTCTACTCCGTGTTCTCAATTGCTCACCGTTCTTTTGTCGATCATTTTTTTCTTGATCAGTTTCACCAAGCCAACCGTTGTCTGCTCTCCCTTTCTCAGTCTGTCCTCGTTATTCCATTCATCGTTCTGTTCACCAAAGTCTTGTCTGCTTCAAAAGTCGATTGATCGACTTTTTTACGTCTTCATTGAATCAGAGAACGTCATCGTTTCTACTCCGCACTCTCAAATGCTCACCGTTCTTTTGTCAATCGTATTTCTCTTGATCAGTCCGCTTCAAGCCGACCGTTCTCTGCTCTCCCTTTCTCAGTCTGCCCTCTTTATCCCAGTCATTGAACCAGCTCAATCAGGCATTATTCCTATCTGATTAATTGAGTTTTCACTGTCTTTCTTACCGTAGAACAGTCATTATCCTAGTACAACCCTTAGATACCCTTATTGGCAGCAGTACTAAGCAGACTTGGTGAAAACCCAGGACACAGAACGCAGGCACGGTTGGATCCCACCGTCGTCTGCTCATCCCTCCTCAGTCTGTCCTCGTCATTCCATTCATCGTTCTCCTCACCACTCTGTTTTCTGTTTCAAAAGTCGATTGATCGACTTTTTACGTGTTGAATGAGTCAAAGAACGTCAGTGTTTCCTTTTCCCTGTTGCGTGATCTAATCCAATCGTTGTCTGCTCTCCCCTCCTCAGTCTGTCCTCTTCATTCCATTCATCGTTCTCTTCACCAAGGGTTCTCTGCTTCAAAATTCGATTGATCGACTTTTTTACGTCTTCATTGAATCTGAGAACGTCATTGTTTCTACTCCGTATTGTCAATCGCTCACCGTTCTTTTGTCGATCATATTTCTCTTGACCGATTCGTTTCAATCCAACCGTATTGACGGCAGTATCTGAACAGATTTGTTGGAGTGTTCAGCACAGACCTGGGAAATACTTAGAACCCAGAATGCGCGACTCAACCAATCTAATCCAACCGTTGTCTGCTCTCCCCTCCTCAGTCTGTCCTCTTCATTCCATCCGTCGTTCTCCTTAGCACTCTCTTCTCTGCTTCAAAAGTCGATTGATCGACTTTTTTTACCTCTTCATTGAATCTGAGATGGCATTGTTTCTACTTAGATTTCTCCATCGCTCGCCGTTCTTTTGTCAATCGTATTTTTCTTGATCAATTCTCTTCAAACCAACAGTGTTCTGCTCTCCCCTCCTCAGTTCGTCCTTCTCATTCCGTGCATTGTTCTCCTCTCCCCTTTCTTCTCTGTTCCAAAAGTCGATTGATCGACTTTTTTACGTCTTCCTTGAATCAGAGAACGTCATTTTTATCTTTTCCCTATCCTCGATCTTCTTGCCGCTATCTTTTTTAAATTCATATCTCTTTAGTTACATTCATTTACAGAACTCTCAAAATCGTCGTGAAAAATGGCCAGAACTATCGCTACCCGATCCACCACCAGCAAGGGACCCAGCAAGGAAACAAAGCAGATTCAGAAGCTGCAAGAGGAGAATAAGGAGCTTGTGAAGCAACTCCGTGAAGCCAAAAAAGAAATCCGCGAGTTGAAGAAAAGTGCTGCCGCTGAAAAGAGAGACTGGAAGGAAGAGAAGAGCGAATTTGAGGAGAAACTTGAAGATTTTGAAGAGGAGAAGCAGCGAGAAATCGAAAAGGCAATCAAGCGAGTCAGGCAGAGCAGAGCCAACGAGATGAAGTGTCTGGTGGAGAAGAACAAGGAACAACACATTCGTTGGGTCAATTCCGTTGAGGAAATTGGAAGATGGAGTAAACAGATGACGAAGAACTACGGGAAGGCCATTGATGATCTCTTTCGTTGCACGAAGTTGCCAGCTGCAGTGGGCAAAGTGGTATTTGAAAATTTATTGACCGAAGTGAAAGAAGAAGTCAAAAAGTGTGCAGATGTCTGGCAAAGAACAGAGGAGTTCTTCCGAAAATTCCGTGAACATGCTCTCAGCGGAAATCCACTTTGCAAGAAGTGCCGAAATGAGTGCGAGCAACATCGAGTGAATCCTGGTAAGTTTTTGATTCAAAGAAACTTCACAATGCCAGAGTGCGCCTTTATTTATATTTAAAAATTTCAGACGGCGCTCATCCTGCTGACAACTTTCCAACATACTGTAAAATATGTTGCAACGACTTCAGTGAGGTTCCGGGACAAGTGCCAAGACTTCTTCGTAAGTTTCTTCTTCTTATTTAATCAAAAATCATCTATTTTGATTTTAGGCTGCGGGCACTCTCTCTGTGAAAGATGTATTGACAGAATGAAAATTGGACCTACTCTCATCTGTCCATTCGACAGACAAGAGACCATCGTCCCCCTCTTCCAGGCGTTCCATCTGCCGAAAAACTTTTCAGTAATTGATATCATCAATGCCATGCCGATTGAGGAGGAAGAGATGGGAGAGGAGGACGATGACGTCATCGTTTTGGACTAAATTGCATTTGTTTTCTGTCATTGTATTGTCTGTCTGTCATTGGGTGCCCTCGAGTCCGTGGACGCGGCGGCGAACAAACAGTTTGGCGGTTCACCTTTTCGTCTTCACTTTGCTTTTTTCACCAGAATTTCAAACTTTTCACAAAAAACATCTAGAACCTTGTGTTTTCGAACGGTTTTTTGAAAAAATGTTCAAAATAATGGGCAAAAATAAGCAAAATAAAGGCGAAAACGGCGAACAACCAGGATTTTTGTTTTTTGTGGACGAGGGCGCATGTCACCGCGGCCACGGACTCATGGACGCCGATTGACGGACAGACAATCCTTGAAAAGCTCGATTTATCAATTTTTAATCACTCTTTTTTAAACTGCTCTTGTTATTTGTTTCAATAAATGTCAAAGTTCTGCTTTTGAATCCAATCGACACTAGAGTTCAGCTATCACTGCAGACCGAATTTTGCTAGAAAGCCAGATATTCAGTTCACGACTAACTTTTTGAAAAACGCTGGTCCTGGGAATCACAACAATATAGTACAAGGTCAAAACGCATAGAAAGCGTGATCGTTTGGAGTTTTGATTGTAACAAAACTACAACCCAGCTGAACCAGCTCAATGTGTTACTGTTTCTATCTGCTTAATCTAGATTTTACTGCCTTTATTACCGTAAACAGTTATTATCTCTCAGCACGATCTTGTACTACCCTTTTTGGCGGCAGTATCTGAACAGATGTGTTGGAGTATTCAACACAGACCTGGTCAATACTCAGAACACAGAACGCGCGCGACTCAACCAATCTAATCCAACCGTTGTCTGCTCTCTTCCTCCTCAGTCTGTCCTCCTCATTCCATGCATCGTTCTCTTCACCACTCTCTTCCTCTACTCCGTAGTCTCTTTAACGGCACAGACCTGGGAAATACTCATGACACCTGAACGCAGGCACGGTTCGACCACACCGTCGTCTGCTCGCCCCCTCCTCCGTCTGTCCTCCTCATTCCATGCACCGTTCTCCTCACCACTCGCTTCTTTGCGTCAATATGTCAATTGATCGACTCCTTTTACGTCTTCATTGAATCACAGAACGTCATTGTCTTCTATGCAATGTTCTCATTAGCTAACCGTGTTTCTTTCTTAAATATTTCTCTCGATCAATTTGCTTCAATCCAACCGTTATCTGCTCACCCCTCCTCATTCTGTCCTCCTCGTTCCATTCATTGAACCAACTCAATTTGGCATTATTCCTATCTGCTTAGGTAGATGAGTTTTAACTGTCTTACTCACCGTAATACAATCATCATCCTAGTACAACCCTTAGACTTGATACTACCCTTCTTGGCAGCAGTGACAACACAGACCTGGGAAATACTCACACCTGAACGCAGGCACGGTTTCCCCACCGCCGTCTGCTCGTCCCTCCTCAGTCTGTCCTCGTCATTCCATTCATCGTCCTCCTCAGCACTCTCTTTTCTGTTCCAAAAGTCGATACATCAACATTTTTCTTCTTGTTTCCGCGTCTTTAATCTTCTTGTTCTCCTCATTCCTCTCATTCCTACTCTTTTCAATTTTTTTGTTTACAGAACCCTCAAAACCTTCGTTCAAAATGGCCAAGACTCAAATCGCTAAGCAAGCCGCCATCTCAAAGGGACCCAGCAAGGAAGCCAAGCAGATTCAAAAACTGCAAGAGGATAAGAAGGCGCTGGAAGCTCAACTTCGCGAGTCCCGAAATGAAGTTCGAGTGCTCAAAAAGACTGTTTCGGAAGAGAAAAAATGCAGGGAGGAGGAAAAGAAACAATTTGAACGAAGACTCAGAGATCTTGAAGATGGGCAGGAAAGATATGTCGACATCGCAGTCAACCAAGTCATGCTCGAGAATAAGAACGAAATGAAGTCCCTGGTCGATAAGAGCAATGTAAATTATCAACGTTGGGGGCAAGCCATCGAGGACCTTACCAGAGTCAGTAAAGTGATGGTGGATTACTCAAATAAGTTTATGGACGACTTTACGCAATACTTGAGGCTGCCAGCTGAGGCTAACACCGTAGCCTTCAAGAATTACCTGCTTGAACTTCGAAAAGTTTTCAATAATTCTTCGAATGTTTGGCAGGAAACAGAGGTCTTTGTCAGAAAGTTCAAGGATCTTGCTCTCACTGGAAGTCCACTCTGCAAGACGTGCACAACTGAATGCGAGAGACATCCTGTCAATATTGGTGAGTTGTTGATTCCAAAAAACTTCATTATGCACTTGTGACCCTCTATTTATACTGAAAATTTTCAGACCTCGCTCATCTCCCAAACACCCCTCCGTCCTCCTGTCAGATCTGTTGTTTCAAGTTCAGCGAGATCCCTGGACGAGTGCCAAGAATTCTCCGTAAGTTTCTCAATTCATTAACCAAAATACATTAGTTCTGTTTTCAGAGTGCGGTCATTCGATCTGTGAGCGCTGCATCGACAACATGAAAGCCGGAACTCGTGTGACCTGCCCATTCGACAGAAAGGAAACCCTTGTCCCGCTCTCTAAGGCATTCTATCTGCCAAAGAACTTCTCAGTTCTGGAGATCATCAGCACCATGCCGGTCGAGGAGGAAGATGAACCAGTTGAAGAGAGAGAGGAGGAAGATGTTATTGTGCTGAACTAAATGACCGTGATTATCTATCTATCTACTTCTCAATATCTTGTTACATGAATCAATAAATTTCACATTCTCTTTACTGACTTTCTTTTCGATAAAACACAGACCCAATACTCAGAACACAAAACGCGCGCAACCCAACCAAATCCAACCATTGTCTGCTCTCCCCCCCC
>LR537615.1:52955-70906 GCA_900883565.2 Caenorhabditis panamensis
CCCCCCCTCCTCAGTCTGTCTTTCATTATCTTAATACAGTCATTATCTCTCAGCACGATCTATTACTTTCGTTATTGACGGCAGTATCTGAACAGATGTATTGGAGTATTCAACACAGACCTGGTCAATACTCAGAACACAGAACGCGCGCGACCCAACAGATCAAATCCAACCGTTGCCTGCCCTCTCCCTCCTCAATCTGTCCTCCTCATTCCATTCATCGCTCTCTTCATCAACGTCTTCTCTGTTTCAAAAGTCGATTGATCGACTTTTTTACGTCTTCATTGAACTAGAGTACGTCATCGTTTCTACTCCGTGTTCTCAATTGCTCACTGTTCTTTTGTCGATCATTTTTCCTTTGTATATACTACCCTTATTGGCAGCAGTGACTACACAGACCTGTGAAATACTCAGGACACCTGAATGCAGGCACGGTTCGACCACACCGTCGTCTGCTCGCCCCCTCCTCAGTCTGTCCTCCTCATTCCCTTCATCGCTCTCTTCCCCAACGTCTTCTCTGTGCCAAAAAGTCGATTGATCGACTTTTTTTACGTCTTCATTGAACCCGAGAACGTCATTGTTTCTACTCCGGATTTCCATTTGCTCACCGTTCTTTTTTCAATCATATTTTTCTTGATCAGTTCTCGAGCCAACTGTTGTCTGCTCTTCCCTCCTCAGTCTGTTCTCTTCATTCCACTCATTGAACTAGCTCAATCTGGCATTATCCCTATATGCTTTATCGAGTTTTAACTTTCTTTTTTACCGTAATACAATCATTTTCGTAGTACAACCCTTAGACCTTATACTACCCTTATTGGCAGCAGTGACAACACAGACCTGAGAAATACTCAGGACACCTGAACGCAGGCACGGTTTGACCCCACCGTCGTCTGCTCGTCCCTCCTCAGTCTGCCCTCGTCATTCCATTCATCGTTCTCTTCACCAACCTCTTCTCTGCGTCAAAAATTCGATTGATCGACTTTTTTCTTCTCTTTTCCGTGTCTTCAATCTTCTTGGTCATTTTATTTCTCTCATTCATACCCTTTTCAATTACTTACACTTTACAGAACCTCATAACCATCGTTCAAAATGGCCAAAACTTCAATCGCCAAGAATGCCGAAACCCCGAAAGGACCCAGCCAGGAAGCCAAGCAGATTCAGAAGCTGCAAGAGGAGAAGAAGGCGCTGGAAGCTCAACTTCGCGAGTCCAGAAATGAAGTTCGAGTGCTCAAAAAGAATGCCTTGGGTGAAAAGAAAAGCTGGGAGAAGGAGAAGAGACAACTCGAGAAAAAACTCAAAGATCTTGAAGAGGAGAAGGAACGCGATATCGAAAACGCAATCACCCAAGTCCAGCTCGAGAATACAAACGAAATGAAGTCCCTGGTTGATAAAACACAGGAAAATTGTCAAATTTGGGGGAAAGCCATCGAGAACCTTACCAGAGTCAGTAAAGTGATGGTCGACAACTCAAATAAGTTTATGGACGACTTCATTCAATACTTGGAGCTGCCAGCTGGGGCTAACACCGGAGCCAGCAAGAATTTCCTGCTTGAACTTCGAAAAGTTTTTAATAATTGTTCGAATGTTTGGCAGGAAACAGAAGTCTTCGTCAGAAAGTTCAAGGAACTTGCTCTCACCGGAAGTCCACTATGCAAGACGTGCACAACTGAATGCGAGAGACATCCAGTCAATATTGGTGAGTTGTTGATTCCAAAAAACTTCATTATGCACTTGTGACCCTTTATTTATACAGTGAAATTTCAGATCGTGCTCATCTCCCAAACACCCCTCCGTCCTCCTGTCAGATTTGTTGTTTCAAGTTCAGCGAGATCCCTGGACGAGTGCCAAGAATTCTCCGTAAGTTTCTCCATTCATTAAAGGGGGAGTGAACTCGAAAAATAAGTTATTTTCAAAAGACGTAGTCGGTTGCGTAGATTACGGGAAAAATAATAGAAAAAATTCCCGTCGTCTCCCGATTTTTCTACGAATTTTTGAAAACTCGCGAGTGGTATTCGGTGGCCGTGGCCTAGGATTTGCTCAGTGTTAATCCTAGTCCCTCGTGCAAATCCTAGGCCACCAAATACCACTCGCGAGTTTTCAAAAATTCGTAGAAAAATCAGGAGACGACGGGAATTTTTTCTATTATTTTTCCCGTAATCTACGCAACCGACTACGTCTTTTAAAAATAACTTATTTTTTGAGTTCACTCCCCCTTTAACCAAAATACATTCATTCTGTTTTCAGAGTGCGGTCACTCGATCTGTGAGCGTTGCATCGACAACATGAAAGCCGGAACTCGTGTGACCTGCCCATTCGACAGAAAGGAAACCCTCGTCCCGCTCTCTAAGGCATTCTATCTGCCAAAGAACTTCTCAGTTCTGGAGATCATCAGCACCATGCCGGTCGAGGAGGAAGATGAACCAGTTG
The DNA here is from genome assembly GCA_900883565.2 of Caenorhabditis panamensis. Taxonomy (NCBI): domain Eukaryota; kingdom Metazoa; phylum Nematoda; class Chromadorea; order Rhabditida; family Rhabditidae; genus Caenorhabditis; species Caenorhabditis panamensis. Next base: position 55,383 of record LR537615.1, read on the forward strand.
AAGAAGGAGAGGAGGAAGATGTTATTGTGCTGAACTAAATGACCGTTATTATTTATCCATCTACTTCTAAATATCTCGTTACATGAATCAATAAATGCTACATCATCTTCACTGAATTTATTTTCACTGAAAAGCACCTCAGCATTTTTCTCCGAAATCCCATTCTGATAGTTTCGTGAATGATGCCATCGTTGTTGAGCCAGCAGCGAACATTCTTGACGAACAGAACCTATCCCATTTCACAGTGTCCCAGCCATTCTGCACCTCAAAAACGTTTTTCTGCTTGTTTTTCAACGAATTCGCGTTGTTTTCATTGATTTTTTCAAAATTTTCAACTGAAAACTTGTAGAATTCGTGCATAAACAACGTTCCAATCTTTTTTCCGCGCGAGGTTGCGAAATTTGAAGCGAAACATGCGAAAAAATTGATCACTTCATTTCAAATTGCGGAAGACCCGCCATGGAAGAGCTTGTGGTTTTCTAGGCCAGCTACATCGCAGCCATTTTTTGAACAGTACTTCTCCAAAAATTTTCCAATTCAAAGCTGAATAAGCTAAATACTCCATTTTATCTTTCTGTTCATTGAAGCTTTGATTCTTTTTCTTACCGTAGTGTCTTTTTTACCGCAAAAAAATGTATTCTCTCCCTATTATGTCACAGATATGATGGAATATTCGAAAAACTATTCGCGCGCTCCCACCGACCCAACAGCTGTCTGCTCTATCTGTCTTCTCCATTCTCTTCACTGTTCTCCCTATCACCGTTCTCTTCAAAATTTCCAGCTTTTCCTTCCTTTGAACTCCACTAGATCACGTTACCGTCTTTTCTCCGCTGTTTCCTACGTTCTTGCTTGCTTTTGAACTATTTTTATTACCAAAATCTCAGAAATCTCGATACTTTGCGAAAATGGCCAAGAAGTCGATTGCCAAGCGAGCCGCCGCACCGAAGGAATCGAGCAAGGAAGCCAAGAAGATCAAGAAGCTGCAAGAGGAGAAAAGGGAGCTTCAGAAGCAACTTCGAGAAGCCAAGAAGACGATCCAAAAACTCGAAAAAGATGCCGTCACTGAAAAGAAAAGAATGGAGGAAGAAAATAAGAAGTTCGAGGAGCAAAAAAAACTGGATATCGAAAATGCGGTCTTCCAAGCCGAACTGGAAAATGACAACAGTACGAAGTCCTTTATGGAATCAATCGATGAATTGAAGACTGTTTCGGAACAATTAATGAGGGCAACCTCGGAGCTCAGCAAGATGCAGTTGGAAGACGCCCAGAAGTTCGTTGATGAAATTAAAAGAACGACACAGTTTTGCGACAAGAGCGCTGACAAAGCTTTCCATAAAGTTTTGGATGACGCCAAAGAAGAGCTCGCAAAATGCAGCGACCTCTGGCAAGATCTTCAAGGCTTCTTTGAGAAGTTCCAAGAACTTGCTGTCAGAGGGAATCCACTCTGCAAAAAGTGTCGGGAGGAGTGTGAGGAGCATCCAGTGAATCCTGGTGAGTTGTTGATTCTAAAAAACCTCATTATGCACTAGTAAGCCTCTATTTAAATTGATAACTTTCAGATCGCGATCTCCAAAACACTTCGCCAACTTGCTGCCAAATATGCCTCCTCAAGTTCTCGGAGAACCCTGGAAAAGTTCCCAGAATCCTCCGTGAGTTTCTCCTTCTCACTTATCAAAAGAAACATTCGTTTTACATTCAGGATGTGGCCATTCGATCTGCGAGAGCTGTATCGACATGATGAAAGTTGGATACCGTGTGAAGTGCCCGTACGACCGTAAGCAGACACTCCTCCCGTACTCCCAGGCCTTCTACCTCCCGAAGAACTTCACAACTTTGGCCATCATCAACACAATGCCGAAGGACGAGGTCGATGAGGAGGTTGAAATGGCCTAAATGTTGCTGATTGTTGTTTTTTTTTTCATTTCATTTTGTTAACTCTGTTGAATCTGTGTTTTGAATGTTGTTTTTTTTATTTCAATAAATAAAAGTTATCATAACACATCGATGGATAAAGAAGAAAAGCAAAAGTCAAAATGAGTCAAAATCAGATGGAAAAAGAGAGAGAGAGAGAGAGAAAAAGAGAGCGGGTGGGATAAAAAAGTGGTGCTGGATAGAGAAAGAAGATCGTACGATAAGAAGTCAGACAATTAAGAATGAACATTGGAAAGCAGACAAATGAGATAGAAGGAACAGAATTGGAACAATGATATATTTTTTGGCGGACAATTACTGCTGTCCGACTTCAAGATAATCCTTGAAGAGTTCAGGATCAAGAGCGTAGGTGAGAGTAGACATCAGTTTGAAGTAGAGATAATTACCCCTCTTGCAGAACTCCGCAAACTTTCCATCCTTTCGAATCACGAAGAACTTGTCCTGTCGGTGTGGGAATCGTTTGATTCTGAAAGAAACACGTTGTTTGAATGAGCCTGATTCTCGGAAATTCTCACCCTGGTGTTCCGATCCATTTTCCTCCCGGAAACTGAGAATGCGGAGGGATTTGATGGAGGCTTTGGGCAATCACTTCGAGATCGAGAATCTTCGCGTTGTTCTTGATTTCGAGGAGCTTGATGTTGATGTGGTGGGTCATCTCAAACCATTGGCGGAGGAACTGCGCAACGGCTCTGTTTTTGAGAGAGAGTCCATCCAACTGGAGCATCGGGGAGTTGAAACATTTGAGTTGGTCAGTTGTGACTTGCGATTTCTTCTGGAACATGCAAGTCAATCTAACATCAACCTGGATGTTCTCAAAATTCCCTCGCAGCGGCACAGAGAATCCCATGGCTCTTGGTGAGATGTCCGTCGCCAATTTCTTCACTTTCTCAATTGGAACCGGAGCGTCTCCATGGAGAACTACAAGCTGTGTCTTCTCAATTGTCAGTCCTTTCAAAGTGAACATGGTGTTGGGAAAATGACAGAGATTGTCGAGTGCTTCCGGACTATAGAGCGTCTTCAGAAAGTTGACGAAGTCCACCACTGATGTTGAGGTCAAATCGGTGCGGACATCAATGGAGTCAGATGACTTATTCACACTGAAATTGAACCGTAAATCATTTGGGTTTTAGTGAACACAAAAACTCACATGATATAGAACGTGGAAGCTCCGGAAACATTTTGGGCTTCTGACGGACACAATCGCAAGCAGCGCTGAGGTGGAAGGAGACTTCGTCATATTCCTTGCTCTCCTTGTCGCTTCCCTCATCGCTGTCCTCATCGCTGTCCTCTCCGCTCTCGTCTTCGCTGTCCTCTTCACCGTCCTCTGTTTTGTCCTCTCCATAGTCGTTCTCAACTAGCTTTGGCTTCTTCAGATGAACGTAGATGTCCTCGTTCGAGAGTACCATCACTTCAATCTGCACGCCAGTCACTTGGTAAGTGGTGACGATTGAACGAAGTTTCTGAGAAAGGATCGCAGCAACAAATCTGCAGAAATAGAATGCTTTTGGAAAAAAAGAGCTAAAAGTTTACCTGTCTCTCAGAGTAAACCCTTTGATGATGATTTCCATCGGAATATCCGGAAAGTTGAGAAACGGGAGAGGTTTCGTCTCTGAGACCTTCTTCTCAGCCGTTAGCTCGCAATCACACTGATTGTGATTCATTATCTCGAAAAAACCGTGAAAATTGACGCACAACACGAGAACAATTGAAAACAAGAGCAAAAATGATGACAAAAAGAGTGATAGATATGTATGTTATTCAAATAGCACCGCGGAAATGTCAATAAACATTGTGTGACGCGTTTCTTGTGCAACGGGGTCCGCCGCAGAAAACAGCTGGAGGAAAGTGAGGGCGGACAAACGAGAATAGGTGAGACTCGCCATTTATACACAGCTCGGATGGAGAAACAATATGGAAAGTCCTTGGAAGCGATGGAACCTTCATTAAGAAAACATATATAAACTTTATTCACGTGAAAGTCAAAAACAGATAAAATAAAACTTGTTGGATACCATCAATGAATAGAAAACAAGATTCGAAAAGTAGAGACGACATACAGATTAAAAGAAGAAAAGTAATTAGGTTACAAGAAAGTTTCATGGATGTGGGAGGTGAAGATCATTAAGTTGAACAGAATATCAAAACGGAAACATGAGAAGATGGAAAAGTGTAGAAGATTATGGGAAAAATAGAATAAGGGGGGGGGGGAAGGCTGATAATAGAGCAAGACTGTTTGGGAGGACGGAGACAAGAAGTGACAAGTTCGTTCACAGTTTACTCCGGTCCAACTTCAAGGGTACACTTGAACTTTTCCGGATTTTGAGCGTAGCTGAGGGAAGCATTCGTGATGAAATGACATGTATTGTCGGCCTTGCTGAACAGTGCGGTATTCCCATCTTTTCGAACAACGAGGAACATGGTTGAGAAGATCTTGATTCTGAAAGAAACGCATTAATCAAATGAGCCGGAGTCTTGGAAAATCTCACCCAGGTCTTCTATTCCATTCTCCATTCGGAACTTGCGAATTGTTGGGAATGCGATGAAGGCTTTGGGCAATTATTCCGAGATCCAAAACCTTTGAGTTGTTCCTGATATCCAGACACTCGATGTTTTCATGGCTTGTCATCTCAAACCATTCACGGAGGAACTGCGCAACGGCTCTGTTATCGAGAGAGAGTCCATCCAGCAAAATGATAGGACTCGCAAAACATCTAAGTTGTTCAATTGTGACTCGCGACTTCTTATTGAACGTGCAACAATGTCCAAGATTAATCTGAAAGAAAGTTATTAATAAATAGTGATGCTCAACTGTTTTAACCTGGGATTCATTGCAGTTTCCTTGCAGCGGCACATAGAAATACGTGTCGCCTGGCGAGATTATCAATGCCAATTTCGCAATTTTCTCAAATTTCACAGGAGCTTCACCTGAGATGAACAAGTCTGTTGCCTTTTCAAAGGGCAATCCTTCCATTGTGAACACGTCATTAGGACGGAAACACAATTTTGCAAGCTCTTCCGGATTGTAGATGTCATTTATAAAATTTATAAAGTCAACCAGAGAGACCGAAGTAGGATCGTGGCAGCAGTTGACATACCCATCTTCGTTCAAACTAAAAAAGTATATTCCACAGATATCTAAAGGTTCTGACGCCCAACGGTAACAGAAACTCACGAAATAGAAAATGTGGAGTTGCCGGATACAATATTGGTTTCCAACTGGACACCGTCAAGTAGGCGTAAACTGTGAAGGTGGAAACCGACTTCATCATATTTTCCGTATTTTTCTCCACTTTTTTCGTTATTCTTGCGAACTTTTCCTTTGTTCACCACTATGAGTTGGTGATTTGGTTTCGTTGATATTACTTCAATCTTGACTGAGTTCAGTTTGTAATTTTTGACGATTCTGCGAAGCTTTTGAGAAGTGATGGAAACAGCGAATCTACAAAAACAGATTGTTTTTACTTGAAAAATCTGAAAATTCACCTGTCTTTGAGAGAAAGTCCTCTGATGATCATTTCCATAGGAATATCCGGAAACTTGAGGAACGGGATGGGTGTAGTCTTCGTGACTTCCAACTTTGCAATTAGCTCGGCAAGGGACTGATCTGACGGCATCGTCTGGGAAAGGCTGTGAAGAAAAAGACGGATTTTGAACAGAACAGATGATGAAGAAAAAATGAAAAGGATTATATTTTTGCGGAGAAATAAAGGGGAGCAACGGAGGTGCATATGAAACAGATTAGGGCAGCTGTATGAGTACGTAACCATTGGGCGGCTTGTTTCTTGTGTGCAGGTGTTCATGATCATGATCAGGATAATTGGAGGGCAGTTGGGCATATCTAATTGTATGTCACGGGCCATTCATGCAGAGTTATCTGATGGTATGAACAGTGTTCGTTCCGAATATAACTCCGAAAACGACAAGACAGTCTCAAAGACTGAAGCGCAATTGCTGTGCAATTATGAAGTGGTGCAATGAGCTATCCGTGGATTAGAGACAGTCGACAGGGTAGCGGTGTTGTGAAAGGAATGGGGTCAGTGTCATCTGCGCTCGAGAAAGAGCTTTCAAATATTTTGGGGGATTTAAATCTATTCCTATTGAGGAAATGATGAGGTGCCGAATGACTACAACCTATGAATTTTGATAATGATGTTTCCAGAAGAGTTGAAACAATTCTAAACAACTGGTTTTACATGGATCCCTTTGATTTCATCAGCCCAAAGAACCAAACTTCTTCTTGAACCCATCAGCATACCCAAAAACCACAAGAACCTTTGACTTCAAAAACTCCTAAAGTTTATCAAAGAAGCTCGCCAAATTTTCATCGAAAAAGGGCTTGCCGGTAAACCAAGGTCAACTAGGAATGGTTTCTCGAGTGACCGTCTTTTGTCCCATTCTCTCCCTTATCATTGAACCGCATTCTCTACTTTCTCTACTAACCCTTGATCTTTACTATACCGGTTTAGATATGGCATTAGTTAGAGGTATTTGATTTGAACGAGAGAACTTTTCGTTTAGAATTAGAGCACAAGGTGGTCTTATCTTTGCATTGTTTCTTTCTATCAAGGGAGAGAAAAAAGCTTTGTCATTTTTAGTTTCGGTTAAGTTGGGCCACACTGCCTGCCCAAACTTCTGTATTCCTGGTTTTGGTTCTCTAATTATGGGTCTAACCCTTGGCTCACACTGCACTTCATTAATTTTCGGATTGCAAGCTGCTAAGCAACACCCAATGGCCCCTCCCCCTTGCACAATGTGTGACCTGGTCTCGGCTCACTAGTATTTGTTACATGCACCCTCCTTCCTGCTCATTCTCATTTCCCTTGCTCATTTTTCATAATGATGTGTAGAATGTGACACATTATGATTTGTTTATTTTCAGAAGTCAATTGCTTTCCATCAACTTGCTCTGCACTTCCATTGTTTCTATCAGAATGTCTGTGAGTTTCGAAAAAACCATTTTGCGTACGTTCTCTGTTTCTTTTTTCAGAGTCGTCCATTCAAAAAATTCAAAAACAACTACGAGAGGGCCTGCTGGAGACAGTACCTGAAAAGTTTGGGGTGAGCGATTTTCCACCTGTATATAGATTTTTGAGTGCATCCTCTCTTTCCTTTAGTTTTTGTGCTTCCAATTCATTCGACTTCAGCTACATGTAGATTATTAGATTCATGTTTTATTCAGCATATGTCACCTAGTGTCCTTTGTTGTGTGGTAGATCTGGGTGCGTGCAACAAATTCATAAATTAGTGAGTGGATTAGGAGGACAAACCAAAAAATGAGCAAGTAATTCATGAGGTTTAAGGATCTAGGGAGGATTACGTACTAAACGTTGCAATACCTGATTATCATTAAGAACAATCTTGCACGGATTGTGCGCTTGTTTCGAATACTAGGGTACTGCTAATTAGTAGCTTAGGCTCATCAAAATCTTGCAACCTTTCCTCGATGCGTGTTATGCAAGTGGACAGGTGGAAAATTAGAAACCGGACCGGATCCGCTACTAATTTTAGGCTTAGTAGGTTCAGTTGTGTATCTACTATGTTCCTAGTATACGGTAACCTAAACCCTGGATTCTCGTGCAAAACAACAGAATGTTTCACAAAGCCAGACCTACTGTGACGTTAATCTCAGAGTTCATTTGATTCGGCTACGTTTTGTGCAAAAATAGACCACCGAAAAGATTATCGGAGCAGATCACAAGTCTCGTTTCATTTTCTATTTTGAGAAACGGGAGTATGAGAAAGTGTGAGAAAGATTAGTGGGGATTGAGATGTTGGAAACTGCTTTGCTAGATATGAGGTACATAGTTCTCCGTGGGGGCCTAGAAGAATAAGGACCGCGGCATACAACAATTCTGTGAGAAAACTGATCTAAAACAGACATGGTACTGAAGCGGGAAAAGTGGATATGGAAGAGAAAATTTCCCGTGGCGAAACCTCGGCCATAATGCAAACGCGCTCCAGTGCTTCACTGTTCCGCGGGGTGGCCGAGGTTTCGCCACCGGCGGCCACGAAATTATCACGGGGCAATCCCGGGGCGGCCCCGGGATTTGCCCGGTCGACCCGCCGCACCTGTACCACGCCTGATCTAAAATAAGGGAAATTATAACTTCTTTCATTATTGTCCACTAACACAAGTTTACAGACGTGAATCGGAAGACGAAGAGGAGTCAGAAAGATACGTTGTTCCAGACTACCCTTATGTACAGAGACCCACTGAAGTGATCGTATATGAAAAATTGCAAGATAGAAAAGTAAGAGTTGTCCAAGAACTTGCCATAATGGTCATCAATTTTTTTCAGTTCACACCTATCATAAATACTCCAGATATTCAAGAAGTCACACCCGCATGGCTACGAAATAGGGAGATCCGAACTCTAAGGGAATATCGACTTCTTGAAACCTCTTCAACGGACCGTGATGTCTTTGAGTTCAAGAATGAATCAACCAACAAAGTTGCTTTCCGGACAAAAGTCTCTCACAATTGGCTGCTGTCTTTAGAACCAAAAAACGGAATTGTTGCACCAAAAGAGACTATCAAACTGACCATGATCCGGAAACCGCTTTCCAATAAGAAGTTTGATATTGAATTGGAATGTGTGACACCACCCCGTCGCTGGGCTGAGCTCGAGTTAATGGAAGTGCCCAACTCCGTCAACGAGTATGATCCAAGATTTTTCACTTATCAAAACAATGCGGATCTACAAGAGGCGCAGAAGAGACTGAATTACATTATTGTGTTTCCAGTCATCGTTATCACTGACTTCATTGACATGCCTGATGACCATCCCACTGTTCTGCGTAACTACAACATAACTACTTTTGCATAAAAAAGCGATCGGCGTTACCCATATCAGATCAAGAAACTGATGTTTTTGACAGCTCGACCACCATGACCACAAGTTCCAATACCTTCAACGTGTCTTAGGGGTTAGTGGCTGACTACTTTTTGATGGTTCTCTGGAGATTGTAAACTTGTGTTTCTCCTTCCACTGGTAGGTTGTGGTTGCCGGGGACAACCATTTACAACTTCCGGCGGACCACCATCAAAGGACAGTCGGCCACTGACTCATTAGAAACGTCGTAAATATTCAGACTCGTAGTCACGGTGGCCGAGCGGTTAAGGCGTCAGTCTCCCGAACTGATTCGGGCAACCGAGCGCGGGTTCGAATCCCGCCCGTGACAAATCTTTTTTTCTTTTGTGTTTCTTACTTTGCAGAATGTTTTTGTGGTTACACTTGACATTGGGATCAATATCAGTTATATCAAAGTCTTTTTCCGCTTGCTTGCATGTAATTCTTCCATTTTCATTTGTGACCCTGCTCTTTTCATAACCGTCGGCCGCATTGAAGCGAATCATCTTGAACTCTCCAATCCCCCAGAATCCGCTGCCTCATTTTTCCCAACCTTCGAGTTCATGAGTTCATTAGACTAACAAGATCAGACTCTTCCCTATCGCTTATTTCCTTTCCTTTTCCAAACATCTTCTCGATTTCCGGCCCCATTTCCTACAAATTTGCAGCGTCTTCCTTCTGTTTTCCTTCTTTCCCCTCGTGATTTCCTGTGCCATGTGCCTGTCTGATTCTACTTCCCACTTCCTACAAAATGGAAATGGCAGACAGACAGAAACTCAGACTTGAAATCACCAGTTTAGTCTAGTCTCCTTCTCCCTCTAATTGTAAGTTGTGCTTCTTTTCTTTCATAATTTCTGTCTATCTGTCTATCTGTCTAGCCACACACATCATACCTTTGGAGCTTCATCTTTGATCATTTTGTATAACCATTGTTTTTACTTCCTGTAGCTTCCCACTTATTATCAAACATCACTCCATTCCTCATCTTGTCTTTATACCCAAAACAGAACAGAACAAAACACATGATGACTTTTTCTTGTCTCCAAAGTCTCCAATAAAACCATGTATTCCTTATTCCTGCAGAGAACTTGGAAGAACCTGCATTCTATACAAAGAACGTGTTCCGTGCGTCGCGAGATGGAAAACAAGAAAATAAAAGTTTTGCAGGAAGAAAGGAAGGAACAAGGACAAACACTCATTCTTCCCTTTTTTCAGCGGGGTGCCGACGACTTGTACGAGTACAGTCTTTTCCTTCACTTGTTTCCCCTATTCTTGACGATCGGTTGCTTGTTGGGAAAAGGAAAAGTAGCGTGCAGAAACAAACAGAAAACATGAACCGAAACAGATACAGAAACAGCAGAAAAAAAGAAGAACATAGTCATAAATAATGGCAATATGGATGGCCCAATACATCTGAATGAGACCAATTAGTCACCGGGCGCCGGGGCGTTTTTTGCTGAAACTAATCCTTTTTCGCATCCATCTCTTTTGGCGGTTCTCGTGAAAACATGCGTCAACCCTAATCATTTGTATCTCTGGTTTGTACTTTCATCGAGGAATCTAATGTAAGATTCGAAAAAAGTTTATTTTTGTCTGTTTTCCAATCGCAAATAGAATCTCCAGACAAGGGTTTTAGGGCTTCTGAAACCTCCCACCAAATCCGATCAAAATACGTCGAAATTTTTTGCAAGGTCGGTACAAAACGTACTATCTCTGCCCTTTGCTGCAGAAATTCAAATTCGCCCTACCTAGCGCCTACTCGCTCCCTTCTCCACTCCTTCCGCGCCAGTTTATGACGATTGTTATCGTGAAGGACGGTTGCTTCTCCCCCCTCCTTCGTTTCTTCTCCTTTTGCAGTTCTGTTCGTCTTGTTCTCCTCTCCGCATTCATTCCCCCTCCGCCCGCCCGTCTGTCCCCAGTTGGTTTTTGCATCGTCAACGGTTGGTCGGTCGGCATCAGAAACTTCTTCGTCTTCTTCTCGTTCTTCGTCTGTTTCCCACCTATTGTGTTATTTTCAATGTGTCCATGGGGTTCCCGTTTTGCACGCACAAGTTGTATTGTGTTCGGGACGTCTCGCGTCGACTGCTAACACAATTGATAAAAGAGGGGGTGAAAAATACAAAAGTCAGCAAACAAGACTGATATGGATGGTAGAGGTAGAAGGGGGAGAAGTTTTTGGTCATGTCTCCGTATCTTCTGGTTCAATGCTTTTGCCTTTGTCTGCCCTGCTTTTCCACCTTTTTGTTCCGTGATAAGCGCCACGCCACAACATTCGAGAAGGGTTGTAGGGACGAGAGAGGGACACTTAATGCGATTAAGTCGGTCGTAAAAACTGTCTGGAAGGAGTGAGGGTCGACGAAATGTTGGGAAAAAAGCAGGAGAATTGTAACAAACAATTCAAAGGTCACAGTCACACTTCTGCGATTCTTCCGGGAGTGGTGAGGGTACTGTACTTTGGAGTAGTCGCTTTGTTCCGCTTTTAGAACACATCCCTAGGGGGATCAGTCATGTTTCACGTCTTGCAATTCTCGTGCTCAAAGTGCAGTAGTGCCTGGCTCTTGGGACGAGTAGCAGGGCGCGTGCTTCTGCTTCTGCAAAATATGTATGAATGTGGGGCCCAGTGTGCCCCAGAGGAGCCAGCGCCCCGACTTTTCGATGAGCAAAGAGCTGGCCGCTCAGTGAGGCTCCAAAACGTGTGTGTGTGTGCACATTTATGAGTTCTCATTTATGAGCCTACTCATATCTGCTCCAACTTCTGTTTTCCGGGCTGCTGACTGAGGTCTTGTGACTAAGCTTCACCGATTTACGGTAAACGAGCAAACGAGCAAGCTATAATTTCCGTCTGACTTGTCTTGGGCTAGCCTGACTAACCAACTACAAAACTCATCGTTTCCTCTTGCTTCTGCTCTGCAAGAGAAACAAACGAGCTTCTCAGAATTCATTGGCTCCACGGAGGCCGGCTCCCCGACCCTTCTGACTAATCCAGTAGGCTTGAAACGAAGTCAGATAAGGAAGGAGGGCACAACGCACATACCCGCTTGCCTTTCCTCTACATCTTGTTAATTTTGCATTTGCACCGCACCGCACCACCATGTGCATTTCGCTTCCAATTCTGCGCGTTTCGTGTCTAGGCTGCTGCAACTTGGCCTCCAGACAAACACTAGATCATAAACGTCGCCTGCCCACTTTGCCACTCCTCCACGCCTTCTGCAACCCAACCACTCATCCTGCCTTGAGGGCAATCTTTTCTTCCCTCTTTTACTCCTTCAAACTGGTTTCAAAAAACCGCCCTCTAGAGTGAACTTGGAGAACTAAAACTAAAACTAAAACTTCGTGGAAAACTGGGTAAACACCCTTTCTTCTTTTACAGCTTGTGCCACCCTTGAGGAGGACGGCGTTTGCAGCGGACGTGAACTTTGTGAAATTTACCCACGCCGTTCTTTGTTATGTCTGTCTGGGCTGGGCCGTTGGCCCTTGAGACGCCTGGCTCCACTTCTGCCCCGGGTATTACCGCCCCGTCTGCTGCAGCCCTCCCGACGCGGGCCGCCTCCTCCTCCTCCCATTTCAGAGATAGTGGAGAGTGGAACTTTGCATCGCCGATACCGGGGCGTCGACAAAGAACACGAGACATCATGACGACACGGAATCGATACATTGTTTGGGAGGACCCCATCCATTCTCTATTCCTATTCCCTTTCCCACTTTATTCGCGGCCCCCATCCTCACATTCTGGCAACTTTTTCTTTTTCGTGTCGACTTGCACGTCAGCTTGGGGCGCCCTCGCCTCTCTTCTTCATCATTTTGTTGATACGAGTCCAATTGGAGCACGCTTGGTTGGAGAGAACTCTTCTTATCTGTACTACTAGAGGACACCACCAGATGCAGAGTGTAGCGCTCCGCTTTCTCCCTGGAAAAAAAAGCAGCCCGCCTCGAGGCTCCGCCCCCTTTTCTGCCTTCCCCCTAATTTACCAACTCGCCTCGCCTTATCCGTCCTGTTCCCCATTTCATTCACTCTTCTCTCCACTGCTCGGTGGAGTCGCCTTCTCTTCTGCTCCCACATTTTCGAGTTTTTCAGTGTCTTCTAATACGCTCACGTGATCAATCATGAACAACAACAACACTGTAGCTGTTGCTAACCAAATGGGAGGACCCGCCGATCAGGACAACCTGAAGCGCAAGGGAGTCTGCCTCATCGAGATTCCACCAGCCAAGAAACCAAAGCTCTACTGGTTTGAGATGCCATCTGGATCCAAGCCAATTCCAACTCCGGAGACTATGGTAACTCCCCTCCATCCATACCCCCTTTAGGCCAACCTTTCAGGGAATCCACACTCCAATGGATCCTGATTACCGCCGTCTCCCGAAGGACTTCAAACTCGGAAATCTGGCTCGCGAGAAGTATGCGGTAAGTTAAGTGAGGGAGTAGTTGGAAGTGACCAAAAGTAGTAAACAAAAGCGGCGACTCAAGACCAAAACATAGTCTCGACCAGACTACAACCCTACCTTTCAGGGCATCGTCTTGGCGGATCTCTACGACCGCTACGAGATCCAGATCTACTGCCGTCTCTTCGAGCACTTCTCCCACTACCCGATCTACATGTTCGAGCACAACATCATCATCCCAGCTCACGTGCACGCCTTCAGCGAGGTCATCCGCTTCAGAACCCCACCATCGGTTCTGATGGCTCAGGCCCGTCGCAGGTCCTAATTCATTCGCCCCACCCTACCCTACAACTTTGTTGTACAAACAAGCTTGTCCAAACTCTGTTCCCCGTCTCCTGTTAGTCCGCTGTCCTGTATGCTTCTCTGGAACACCTGCGCCCGATGACATTCCTCTGTCCGCAGAAACACATCGCAATCTGTCCCTAGCTTTCGCCTTCTTCTAATTTCGCCCCGAGCTTTGGCCCCCTGTCGCTACTATTATTTTACCTGTCAATCGTAACATGTCCCCTTCTCATTTCTGTCAGAACTTCAGATATTTGGTCAGATATTTCATCGAATAAACTAAACTTTTGATCTAAACCAGAGCAAAGATGACTGATTAGTTCTAGGTATCCAGTTGGAGCAAACTGACAGGAAATGTCATGGGATCCGAGTTCACTTCCACACACAGTCTGGCGGGGCCCAGTATAGTTTTCTTCTCTTTACTCTGCAGACAGATATCCCAAGGGAAAAAGGTCAGTGAGCCGTGCTTTCCTTCGGAGCCACCTGTTAGCAAGCGACCTCAGTGCTGATGAGTAGAGACGCGACGCGTTCAGTCGGAAAAGTGTGTTTTGCAAAAAATTGCTCGAGACCTCTTCCCGCCGACCAACTGGCGGGTGGCGGCGATAACAGGAAAGACGGCGCTCCGGCGAGCGGTTTGCAAAGATACTGGAAGATAATGAGAAGCGCAGATTGCCCGGCGGGGTTTCGAAATTGAGGTTTAGAAAAAAAAGCAGCGGGGAAAAGTTTGGGAGGCGAGTCTCCGTGACAGGAAAGTTGGGTTGGGACCGTAGGGATTCCTGATTGGCTTTGACAATTTGGACTGGGTAAAAAGTAAAGAGAATTAGGATTAGGATGCTGCAACTGTTCTCGTGTGTTGCATCCCATCCTGGAGAAAAACTTTGTGTTTCAATCATACAATGGACTTTGGCATTTGCATTGGACCTACCAGTACTCTGCGACCTTATCATCTAGCCTAGAACTGATTTTCGTATCAATCAGTTTGAAAGTGTTGAAGTTTTTGGGAACAAACAACAAATCAGATGCAGCTGCGTTGCTCGACCCTGCTTTGGAACAACATTTCAGATGTTTGATTGAGTTTACATGCTCTTTTTCCAATTGGATTCTGCAAAGCAGCACATTCCACAGAACCCGATGACCTAAAACCTAAAACCACGTCCATCTTTCAAATAGGATTCTGAAAACTTTGGTCCTTTGGCATGCTTAGTTTAGCTATGCCATGCATTCTAAAAATAGTGTGTCGCTTCGCTGCGCCCAAGCACACTTTGATCCATCTTGCCTTTGCAACATTCATAAGTCCTGGCGTCCTCCGCCGGCTCCCCTTCTTGCAAAGTATCCGATTGCAAGATGTCTGGCTTGCAAAACTTGCAATGCAAAGCAGATAATTTAGTGATTGTGGTGTGCACAGCGAGTGGTTGGTTTGGTTGGGTATGGGGGTCTCAGTCTCACCCCACACAACTCAAAGTTTCTCTACTTATCAGTTAACTGTTATCAGTTTTGGCGTTTCTTTTCCAATTTCATGACGTCTTTGTTGAAAACAGGATGACTCCATTTGAAAACAGGGTAGTGACAGTGGGGGGTGGTATTGGCACGTTTGAAGATTGTGGTCACGAACTTTAAAAATGAATACGTGACTTCCAAGTGGTTTTTGATGATCATCGTACTAGCAGCACTTATGGACAATTGGAATCCGGTTTGTTTTCATTACATCGGAGCAGATTAACCGGATTACTTCCTGATACAACCTTTAGAAAAGGAAGGATGTGGAATTGCACCGGAGATCAGACCAAGTGCAAAAAGTAATAGGGCTAGCGCCGACACGTGGGATTATCACACAAGTTTCCTTCCGGATTGGTGGAAGTCCAAATGATCAGTTTGATCGTAAAGTATATAGTTTTATGTTACAAATAAAAATCTTCATATCAATAATCAAATACATACATAAAATGTCAAAATAAGTTAGTAAATGTCTACTATTTTACAAGTCTTCAATGTGGGAAAAGTGAGTTTGGTTTGGGG
>LR537615.1:70933-82507 GCA_900883565.2 Caenorhabditis panamensis
AAGAATAATCACCGTTTTGAGCATATTATACAATGCATCATGAAAGTAACAACCAGACACATGGAAAAGAAAACTTATGACTAGTTGCGTGGGTGCTTTTTTATGCAATAAAGTTCAGTGGTAAAGCGGCGAAAAAGCTCAGTTTTGGGCTACCCGGGTTGGAGAAAAAACACAAAGGATTGACACAAAGGAATCGGGACTGGGATGAGGATGGAGAGGAGACCAGGACCGTCTACTTCTTCTTACCGCCGTTTTCATGACCACTCATCGGCCACGGCTTCTGGTCAGTCATATCCATGGGGCACACGTAGTCATTGGCGGTGTAGATGGTGCCGAGGCGTTGGACGCGTTCTTCCTCCGTCTCATCCTTCCATGTTTTCTTGCTTCTGGCAGATCTTCCCGATTTACCGGGTTCTGGCTCATCTTCTCGGTCACTTGAGCTCTTCGTGCGCTCTTGGCGTTTCTGGAAAGATGTATGATTAGGGGATGGTTGATAGAACAGATGCAAGGTGGCCGAAAAGTTTTCGGCTCTTTTCGAACGTTTTGAATAAGAACAGTAACACTTTTTTTCAAGTTTAGCATGTTTCTGGACTCGAAAAATTTGTCTCCAGAACATAAACGGTCAAGAAAACCATACTTCAGAAAGTACTGTCACAGATTTTGAAATTTTGCCGAGATGGTACATGGCCTAAAAGCAGCAAAAGCAGCAATACCCTCAAAACGTTTGCAGCAGTACAAAAACGTGGGGTTGCAGCATACATAGTCCACTTGTCAACTTTTGTAGAACGTGACTGAACTCAGTCAAAACAAAACGCTTTTTCGACAAAAATGTTATCGACATGAATACTGTCTCATCATGTTCTGAGCAAGACTCATTTCTGTTCTGCACCTTTACTTTTGGGACACCCAAATTCTTGGGAACTTTTAGAAACTCTACGACAGCAATTTTTCCCGCTGTACATTTTGTACATTGTCCCCTTACTCACCTCCAACGTGCTTGTCACTGCCTCCTTGTCATTCTCGACTCGCACACCATTCGCCGCACTTGTCCCTTGTGCTAAGCTCTGCGTGTCCTCTAGCACACCTTGTCCACTACGGTACCGTCTTCCAGAGATGATGACGTCGACTGATGGGCCTTCATAGTTTCGATCCAACCGTCTTATCGGAACTTCATGTACTGCACGACTTGACGACGTCCCCCACGAGTCCATACTCCGACTCATCATGTCGTTGGCGTTGGAAGTTGTTGGGATGGGGATTGGTACTCCAGTTCTGAAAAGGTAAAGTTCATGCATGTGAAATTGCCATCTGAATTGCTTTGCTGCGTCGCCTTTCCCGGAAACAAACGACACTTACGCGAAAGTAGACCTTTGTTCGACAATCGTCTCTTTCTCCTCAACTGTTCGCTTGCCTAGCAGGGTTTCAAGACTTCGAAACGAGGGCGCCGTCCGATTCGTCGCTGGCATTGTGTACGCGTCATTGCCTGAAAAGTGTAGTTGTGATTTCCGCAAACTTTTTTCTCTTTCTGTTTTGAAATCCAAATCCAACTAACCATCATTCGGATAGGCAATTCGTTGCGGTTGCGACGAGGACGATGCATGCGAGATGGAGAACACGTGCGGTTGAATGTCGTCTCCGGGAGGACGTGGCGGAACTGGCGAACATCTCAGATCGGGTGGTGGTGGGATGCCTGAGTTGCTCAGAACACTTCCATAAGTGTCTATGTATGAGACAGGTCGGCTCCGTTCCGGGATCGGAGATGTTGGTGGTGGTGGCGCGTCGAGGATAGAGCTGGTAGAGATATTGGCAAGGGGCGCTCGGTGTTGAGTGTCGATGGAGATGGCGGTGTGTGGATTGCGATTCTGATTCTGATTCACATGGCCATTTGCAATCGTCTCATACTCATTTCCAATGGTTGAGTAGTAGTGCTCTCGTCTTGGCTGATCCAACTGTCCCTGCTGGCGCAACCTCTCTCGAACGACATCTGCATTCTCCCTCATTGTAATGTACCGGTAGGAAGGTTCTCTGCTGGATACCGCGGATTGCTCGTCAAACGGGACTGGATGGGGAATCGGCTCCACGATAGGGTATGTTGGAAGGACGGGCTCTGGGCGGTTTGATGGACCCGGCTCCGAACTGTTCGCGTAGGTGGGCACGTTGCGGCGGATCTGAATTGAACTGGGTTGAATCAGTTTTTTAAAAGTTCTAAACACTAACCTTGGAGTAAAGCAGGTCAAGTTCCCGCTCGGTTTTCTCGATTTTCTCCTTCTTTTTGTCCTCCACATTCCTCGCTTTGGTGTTCAAGTTCACTTTGGCGTATCCTGGGTCGTAAGCACTGCTGTTGTCTCCATCATTCTCATTTGCATTACGACCACGTTCTGAGGTGATGGAACTGTATGGATCTTCCGAGTTGGGCGCGTAGATCTGGGAAGCGCTCTGATAGACGGTGTCCTCCACACGGATCTTGTTCTGACGACCGGAAAAAATTGGGTAGTCGTATTTGCGGTCCCGAGTTGCAGAGGTTCCGGGCACATCCCCAACTTTTGAGTAGAGCGGATCGACGAACGAGTCGGTTTCCGCGTCGATGCATTCATACATGGGATTCACCGTCTCATCCGCGAATCGGATATCGTCCCCTTCACCGGCTGTCACCGCTCCTCGCTTGCTTTTTTTGTCGATCGCCGTGTACAAATCTGCAGGCAATTTCGGCAGCGCTCTTCCTGGCGCCGATTGGCGATTGAAGGTCAGCATATTCTGTAACTAACATCAAACGATTAGGGATAATGATGATTTGATGAGGGGCTTACCATGTTCGTCACAGGTTGCGAGTGTCGCTCGTGTGGAGCCTTGACCGGATTTGTTCGGAAGTTGATGTTGTGGAGGGCGGCGGGTTTGGCGGTTGGGTTTGTTGGGTTCCCGCTTACTGTCACCACACCGTAATCCGCTTCATCTTGCTTGTCTCTGAAACATAGCATGTTGCAAAATGATTCGTTCTCTACTCAATTTTTATCGCCTCAAGGAACCGCCAGATGTTCCGAACATGTTAGACAATTACACATTGTCCCAATCAAAATCCACTCAATTTGAATAAAGAAATCTCACCTGTTATGCTTCTCGTTTCCGCAGCAGGTGCATACCGCGAACACCGAGACCATGACGACAAAGACGGCGATGGTGAGCAGCAAATGGATGGGTTCGATGGGCGAAACTGCTAACAGTGACGTGTTGATGTCAGCTAGTGGCATTTCTGCCGTTTTCTTCTGCTATCTCGCTCCGTGCCGACTCCAGAATTCTCCTGTAAGGATGAGAAAATTTGAATTCAAAGTTTTGAGGTTTTGGGAGACGAAAACATGAAGAAAACAAGGAAAAACAACAGAAAACAACATGTTGTTGCTATTTTGATGATGCGAGAAGAGAAGAGAAGGTAAAGTGTAAAGTAATAAAACGGTTGATCAAGTGAAGTGAGAGAGATGCAATCAAAAACAGCTATAAAGAACACAAAAGATGAATTCCATGGGAGAATTCAAAATGAGATATCAAAAAAACAACAAAAAAGTGAAGAAATGAGCAGTTTTCATCCGCAATTGAGATGCAAAAGGTGGGAGGAAACTATAATGAGTGTGAACGGGAAGGGGTCGGGAGGAACGAGAGAACGCGAGAGAGCGCCGACGCAGAGACAGCGAAAGAGTGCGCGCGGCGGCGGAGGTCGAATACGCATTGCCTCTCCACACACTTTGAGAGGGAAGAGAGGCCGGTTGGCTGTTTGCCAAGTGGATGACCACCTCCCACTGCAGCATAATGTGACGGTTTGGATTGACCTTTCTCTATCCGCACCGTCCCGAACCGAAGGGAAGAGACGGCCTTGCCCGGTCTGCGCACATGAGCACTTCTTGGGGCCATATGTCCGCGCCGCGTTGTGTAATTGATAGATGTTCGGATAAATGAAATGGGCTATTAGGAACAAGGCGGAAGGAGCGGAAGGAAGAGGAAATGAAGGAGGAGGAGGAGATGGGAAGGGTATAACAATATTAAATGTTGGAACGGAGAGAAGCGGAAGTCAAGAGCATTAGATCCATCTGATGAAGAACATCGGGATGGGGGATTGCTGATGTTTCGCTTAACGAGTTCTGTTATAGATTTCCTAAGATTTTCTTGTTGTAAGGGAGTGTATAAACCTTTCTCTCTGCACTCCCAGTTATATATTTCCTAACAGATACCCGCTCCTGGGGGCACTGTTCTGTCTTCCTTTTCGATACAGTTTTAGTTATAGATTTTCTAACAATCTATCACTTTTAGGGGCACTAATTTGTCTTTTTCACCTTTCATTGTAGGTTTTCTAACATTTCCTAGCTGTCTGTAACAAAGAAAACAGTTTGGGTATCCTACAACATGTTGGAGATGGTTTTCTGGCTCAGATCTTGTCAGTCAGAAAATGGTTTCTAGAACGATCGGCTGCAAAACCTCAGAGCAAGGCAACTGCTGTAAGAAAACATTGTTGAAGAGCTGTTTCTCAAAACAAAACTGCAACAAAAGATAAGATAACAAAGGATTCGACATTTCTCGTCTTCCAGCAAGATTTCGTAACATCGAAGACATGTTGAAGCGTCGAAAACAGAAAGAGAGTAAGATTCTTCTAGAAAATCCTGCAAACCAAATATTAAAAGTCTTGTGAACGATCCTTGGCAAATACCTACGCCTGTCATGAGAAAACGGAAATGGAAAAACAACAGTTTTGCAAAGAATGAGGAAGGAAAACTAAATGAGTCACCAATTAGTGACACCAATCTCATCATCACAAAACCGCACCCAATAACTGATAAGACAAGTACTTGGCACAATCAACCTAACACAACTGTTTGTGGCCGCCGCCACCTTCTTGTGCACACGACAGAACAAAGAACACTAGTTCCTACAACTAGTTCCGTTCTCAAATTTACAGATTATGGGTTGGTTGGCAAATAGCAAATAGAAATCTCCCAGTGTTCCTTGACACTGAACATAGTTTTGTGAGTAAGAAACTATAACTTGAGAGACAGGAAAAAGAGGAGAAAAAGGTGTTTGAGCTAGTTTGAGAAGAGAAAAGGTCAAAGGGGAACAATGGGCTCGAGGAGCCCAAGTGTACTACTACTATTAACTAAATGGTCCTGGATTTCTAAAGACTCTTTTCAATAGGTTTTGAGAGCCTTAGAAACGTCGTCATAACCAGCAACCAACCAACTGCCCGATAAGGAAAAGTAACGGAAGTGGAACGCGGTGGAACCGAGTGGTGGAGTTGGTTGGTTTGGTTGACAGTTCAGTTTTGAGTGACGTGTAAACACATCTCTTAATAAGATTTTGTGAGTAAGAAAGCGAGCGCCCCTCTTTTGATCCGAGAGGGACAAACTGGCGGCAAATAGAGATGGAAAAACGCTTTCTTTCCCCCTTTCCCCAACTGTCATTTCGTCTCGACTTGAGCTTTTTGAGCCGCTAAGTGGGCGGACAATAATACAATGCTTTTCTCTGTGTTACATCTGTTTCATCTTAACCGCAGTAATAACAAAGTAAACGCTGTTTATTATTATTGTGCCAAAAGGTAGAAGAATGTCAGGACGATTAGCACAACAATGAGTAAAATGTTGGTCTCCGGGCCGTCATTGCAGTAGTCGATGTTTTTGCAGTAGCAGTTCTCATGGGTCCCCAATGAATTCGTCACCGTCTTGCATGCTAAACTTGCTCTTTTCATTATGTTTGTTTTGTCTATGTACAAGTCTATGAGGTTCAACAAATGTAAGGTTAACTTGTTGTTGTTATCTGCTCCTCAATTGGTATGTCCTAGGGCTGTCTAGACTCTTTAGAACTCTTTCTTGCTTTTTCTTGCTAGATCAACAACTTACTTGCGCCAGCCTGGTCAATAGGCGGATTATCATTACAGCCATGGAAAATGCCGTTTGACAAGGCATCCGGTCCCTTGGTGCAGTACATTCCTTTGCAGTAGAGACTGGAATTGCAGTAGGAGGTCACATCGTTGACGCCGAGTGGGGTGACACAGTTGTAACACTTGATTTGAACTTGGGAGGAGGTTCCTGAAGGGAGCCCTGTGTCTACAGCGATTACTGTAGGTGTATCTTACCATGTACTAGAAGGAAGAGCGTTAGAACTTGTAGTAGAAGCATTTTTTCAATGTTTCACTTTGAAACTAGGAAAAATGAAGCAAAAACGCTGTATCTAAGCCGAAGACGAGCCCTAGCTATGTTGCTATTCGAAACCAAACCGGCGCCGTCGTTTTTTTATGTTATTATTTATTTCCTCGATTCGGGGGCACATACACACACGACATTTCCATAGTGAAATCCACGACATCTTCTCTTTCTCTTTTTTCAATTTTTTTTTCTTCCAAATTTTTTTTTGGCATCAGAACTGGAGGCAGAGAAAAGAAGCCGGGGGATGGGGAACAAGTATGCAAATCGTTGGCGGATGGGAGACGGGGAAGAAGGAGAAAACTGGGACGTGGTTCATAATACAAAGGAGAAAAGAGGATCTAGAAAAAGCATCGGTATAGGGGTGAAATCTGGCATGGAAAAGGGAAAAAGCACTGAAAAGAGTTTGGAGGGGAAAGAAGAACACGTGTTTCATTTTGTATAGACAAGAAAAGCTAGAAAGCGGATACAAAACAGCAGATAGAAATAGACAAAAGAGATCTGATTCATTATGCCTGGTCATTATGCCTGGTCAATTATGCCCTCAAAATTTGACTTTGAGGGTTTGAAGAAGACACTTCATCGGTCCTAGACACCACTAGCTCCATGCCTCTTTTGTAGCGGAACGATCTTTCAGTGCTGCCATATGCTTTTGTGACATTGACAGTTGTAAAGGAGGATGGAGCGCATAAAGACACTTCCTGAAAGTTGAAAATGAAGCTTGAAATGTGTTTTTTCCCTCACTGATTCAGTATTCCACTGCGCCATATCATAGATACATGCTCCAATCTGTGTGGACTTTATACACTTTCGGCAAGACCTCCTGAACCGTTTCCCCCAGACAAAAAAGACCCAGAAGTTGGACGAGCAGTTGAGCACTATTAGAAAGTTGGAGATGTCCACAAAAAGAGAAGCCAATGGTGATCGCATGAACGCTGACTGCCCGACAACCTGCAATTTGTCGGGTTTTGAAAAAGTGTCTGTGGTCGGTGGCTTACGTGCTCTAGAACATCAATGACCGTTGGTAGGATGTCGGAGATCAGAAATTTCGCGATTACCAAGACCAACATTATGTTTGATTTATGGTCTTTCCTAAAAGAACATCAAATTTGTTATCAGTTTGTTATCTGAAGTCGGTTGGGTTTTGCCACGGACTAACCTTGATGAATTATATCTAGAAGATTTTATCGATTTACATCTTGTATCAATGTCCGAGTTGGGTGCACATAAAGATTTGCGTTTTGCGATAGCGGACCGCAGCGCTGAAAGAAAGTTACGTAATTGGTGTGTTTCTCGGGGGGTAAGTACCAATTGAGATTCGAAGGGTCAGAGCAAATAGTATCAGGCAGGGGAGTAGGGTAACAAACACCATTGCGAGTATGACATGGTAGATGGTCCAATACAATCGGTTCTGAAAATAGGGCATGTTTCCCTGTTTTTTGGCCTGTATTACATCAAAAAGCTCCGTTCTATCTATAGTGGCCACACAGAAGATGGGAGTCTCGCATAGAAGAATAACATGAACTTCGAAGAACCTTGGGATTGAGAACATCACGGCCATCATCGAAACGCATATCATCAGCCGTCGGACTCTTCTGAAACAAGACAGAATAACGGAAATCTTGTAGGAAATCCAGAAGGGAAATGCGATTTGCACTGCTCACAACGCCCAAACTCTTGATCTCATTTCACGCACCGTTTCTTTCCGATTGCACGATGTTTGAGTGGCTGGCACAACGCCAAATAGCGGTCTATAGTCAGTGTCAAAACAATCCATACGGATCCGGTGTGAGTGGTGTTTGCGAACGTGTATACATACGGGTAAAGGTACACGTAAGTGCCTTGAGAGACAAGGTGACCCCACCAGAGGTTGGGGAACGAATATAGCAGGAAGGCGTTGGCGAGCAGAGCCGTTTGCCATAGCGTCAGGGTGACCTGGAAAGATTCAGATTTTCAGATGTTTCAGCCTTCATGGTCTCTTTTCAACATTTCTGATCATTCTACCCTAACCGACCAAATTGCTCATGCTATCTCATTTCATCCAATTAACACGAGTGGTCAAGTTTCTTCACTTCCTGTCAAGTCACCCAACGTCTCATTTTCCTAATCAAGAAAGAAAAAAAAGTGTCACGTACCAAATAATACTGGATAGCCGGTGTGCCAGCTCGCTCTTTGCGAAGGAATATGGAGACTGAGAGCAGATTGAGTAGGATTCCTGAAATAAGGAGTTTTAAACTCATCAAACTGGGTTCAAAAGATCAAATGCTCACCCGTGAAGACGAAGAACGCGGTGAGATATCCGTTCAACAAATGCGACAACATTGTGATGAAAGAAAAGGCCCAGTCGAGAAGGACGTCAATGAAGGTGGTCGGCGAGGAGGCGGCGGCCTCTGATGGCACCATCACTGGAGGCATGAGAAGAAGACGCAAACTGAAACACTTGGAGTGTATGTGTATGCGTATCGGGTTTCGTGTCTTGAACAGTTAGTTTTCATATTTTTTCGAGCCTGGAAAGAGCGGGGACCCCTTTTTGACGGAGTGCAGGTCGACCGGATGTGAAAGAAAACTGAGAATCTTTGTTGTGGGAGGAAGTAGAAGGAACGGAAGAAGACCTACGTACATACTAAGAATAGGGATATGGAGCGCAAGAACGAGAGCAAGATTGAGAACAAGAAAACATAAAAGTTATACACTTACTTACTAGTAGCAAATGATGATGAAAGCAACAAGAACCTGTCAAAAACAGACTGGAAAAGAGGATGGGAGAAGAGATTTGTTTTCAACTACTCTACCTCCCACCCTACTTTCAGTTCTTTTCATCTTCTTTCTTTTAGGATTCTTGAGACTAGAAGAGGAGGCGGTATGAGGTGAGGTCTCTTGATTTTTGAGCCGGTAAAGTGAAGTGAAAGACAAAAAAACAAGACGAGAGGCTAATTTACACTGAACTGTCGCTGGAGCCCTCGCTGGCTCCAAAACCAGAACTGGAACTAGACGATAAACAAGTGGAAATGAAGCGAATGAAGCGGAAACTTCTTAATTATAGCTCTCGTTTGTTAAGTCCAAAGATTCAGTAAACTCAAATTCAAATTTCAAATTTCAAAGTTGTCCACAAGATCCTCCCACACCCTTCCCTTCAACATGCAATTTGAAGGGTTTTTTCATGAAAAATATGTATGGTCAGAACAACATTTTGAGGGAAAACAAGAACGAGTCTGGTGATTTTCGTATTCCAGTGTCTAATCAGTCAAACTTTTGACTTCCGTGACAAAGTTTGTGACGGAAACTTTGGGACAGGTGGAATGGACATTCCAGAGGTGTTTGGTCGGTGTCCGTTCTTCAGAACTTTTACACGACGTCATGGTGTATAGACACCAATTTGAGATCGTCTAGGTTCCATGAAGACAAACTAAACGGAATGCGGAACTTTTCACGAATCCCTGGATTTCAGTTGTTCAGTTGATTCGATATCGTAAATCAGCATCACAATCACAATTAAAACAAGCAAAAACCTAACCTCAAATCGAATTACCCCAGAAAAAGTAGAGCATCAAAACTCACTAGAGACCTTACTAGTTCCTTGTAATTCAAACTAAACCGCGCCCTCTAACAAAACACAAGAGAGCAAAAATTGGCGAGAATGCGAAGGCGGGAAAAGATTTGTGTTTCAATGCATTACAGTGAAATATTAATGGAATATGCATAGAATAGACATGTGTCCGAAGGTTGTGCAAGGGGCTTGCGCTCAATTGCGTTTTTTGCTAGCAGGAAAAGAAGAAGTTTGACGGAAGGAGATGATTGAGACTGAAAGTGACGCTGTTTTCTGAAAGCTGAAAGGAAAGCTGAGGAAGGAATGGAAAGATGAAGACTAAGAATTACTCAGAATCTCTGACACATGCCGTCTTCTCATCTCACTGGATAATTAGCTGTTGGTAAAGGAGCATTTGCGTAGGTTTTCTGGCTGCAAAGGCTTTCCGTCTCAAATTCAGTCGCTTCCTTTCTCGCGTGTGTCCTTCGAACTTGTGTAGCATCCGCAATCTTAGCATATGACGGAGATGAAGATGGTGGAGGTGTTGGGGATGCATCAAAGAGCAGAACTAGGCAAAACTAGGCAAAACTGAGCAGAACTGAGGAGAACTGAGGAGAACTACTTGACAATGGGAAAAGAAAACAGGGAGGGAATGGGTGGGGGTGGTGGTTAGAGTGATACTAGGAATCATGGGCATGGAATGGTCACAAGAGATCTTTGGTGGAACTGACTAATTATTGCAAAGTGCAAATGAGCGAATGATCCGTTCCTTTTGTCCTTTAGAGGCTGTTTACTGGTAAGGAAATCTCAGTATTTGAAAGCTATTTGCAACAGTTTTCAACAGAGCCCTAAACTCTCGCTTTTGAACGTTTTGGAACTTTGAGTGTATGAATCGAGGCTTAGGAAAGCCCGTTAACAAAAATTGAACCTAGGATGTTGATCAGCAGCAAAATTTTCCTATCCAATGACATTGAAAAATGCAAATAGACTTGGAAAAAGTGCTCTCTAAAACGAAGAACACCATTCAGTTTCCAGAAAGTCAAAGGGCCCATCTTGTCACGTCATCTAACCGCTTCGTGTTTACCAAAAACTGGGTGGATGTACTAGGTTGAAAAAGTGTTCTGAGAAGTCCGTGACTCGAAAAAAGGTTCAAACTGTGTTGTCCTGTCCTTCACAAACTACATACATCTGTATAGTTCTGTATATACATACATACAATGTTTGAACTGGGTGCCTTCCCTGGAATAGAGGCCAATTTCCATATGACAACAATCTGTCTACGATGGGAAGAAAAACTGAACAGAGAAACCGACAGAGAACACAGAGGATTGACGTTTGAGCACTACTAACAACTAAGCTAATTTATGAGTATCAGAGAATGTGAGTAATGAATCTGAATCTTATTTTGAAGCTGAATCTGATTCATCCGGTATGCATATAGGGATGCATCACATCACTCTGAACACCTAAAATTGGCTATACTACTCTACTTATTTCCAGTGTTTTTTGCCTGTTTGCCCGCTAGATGATTTATGGAAAACTAAAGAAGTGGGTGTTTAGGACGGATGTGTGAATTGAATATGGGAGAGAGTGGAAAGGGGCATTTCAAAGAAACTGAGGTCTAGGGGGACGTTATTACTAACAAATATTGAAGGGGGGACCTTATGATTCTGGACCTTTGCTCTGGAGTCGAGTCAGTGGGCGGAAATTATTCTTATTCCTTCTTCTATTCTCTCCTGCTTAGCTCCAGACCCAAAAGATGGACACCACCCCACCAATAACAAAAAGGCGTCGAAAATCAGACTACTAGGTGGGAAATTGTAGGAGGAGGAGAAAGGAAAAAGGTCTAATGACATAGTAAGCTGATGCTGG
>LR537615.1:82521-186959 GCA_900883565.2 Caenorhabditis panamensis
GGGGGGGGGGAGGCAGGAAGCATTTCACAATTTATTTCTATTTCTCGTGAAGTCCACCGTGTCATTAAAGTTAAGTTTGAAAGAGGAAGAGGGGAAGAGCAATGAAGAGCAGTGACGGAACTTAAACGGGTCCTCCTGAGGCTTATACTGATGCGACTAGTGAGATCAGGATGACCAATGATCCATGGAAAGATCTAGACCAACTGAATTGATCACTGGAGAGTTAGAAACATGACAATTTTTCACTCAAATTTGACGCCGACTTCTATTTTCAGACTCCACCCCGTGTCCCAAATTGATGATGAAGGCGAAAAACAGGAGAAGGAGGAGACTGGGCTAATAT
The DNA here is from genome assembly GCA_900883565.2 of Caenorhabditis panamensis. Classification (NCBI taxonomy): domain Eukaryota; kingdom Metazoa; phylum Nematoda; class Chromadorea; order Rhabditida; family Rhabditidae; genus Caenorhabditis; species Caenorhabditis panamensis. Next base: position 82,865 of record LR537615.1, read on the forward strand.
GAATGGCTCGGTGCTGAAAAAGACATTCCCTGTTGACGACGCCACACTCGTTCCCACTTTTTGTGCACTTGCCTTACATGTGTACCATCGTGGATCTCCCATCTCCACCACCATCTATTAGCTGTCTACGTCTTCTCCTCCCATCCTTTCTTCTTTTTTCATTCTAAACCTGGTTTTTTCGGCTCGTTTTGTTCTTTCGTTTTTCATTCCCTGGGAGACTCAAGAGACGAGGGCTTTGTGCCCCGTTTTTGTGTTGTTTACCCAGACGAGGAAGGTACCAAGTGACTTCATCATTTGGCCTCAATTCGATTACCCGCCTTGCCTTTCTAGACGGACAGAAAAAAATGGCTGCTTACAAAAATAGGGTAGGGTAACAAGTTACGGCGATTGGGGTAATGATGATGTTCTAGGAGTGGACTGCCGTGGACTCACCTTCATTTTGGCACGTGGAGGGGAGGCGCCGTGGCGCGGATCACAAGTTTTGGGTTATTTGGAGAGTATTGCTGTGGAGAAGAAGGGGGTCCGGTTTTCCTGAAAACATAAAATTGGTAAAGATCATGAAAAGGGGGTTCGAACGAAGAAAGAACGGAATACATCAGGAAAGGTTTCAGGATCCAAAGACAGGGTACCAACAATGATTAGAATCAAAATTTCTAAAGTTTTCGTGTTTCAGCTACTTCCGATTTGCCCTTGATTCGGTCTTTTTTCCCCATATTCCGTATGATCTGTTCTTTCTGTATAAGTTAGATAGACCAAAAAGTCAAAACTCCGAACTCAAATTCTCATGAATTCCTTCTTTCCATAATTCTCACCTAGATACAACTACAAATCAGAATGAATCGACCACCCAAGTCAGACTCCTGTTTTTAGGCTCTAGGTTCTGATTCTAATTCAACGAAAGATTGACAAAAATACGCATGGAAAACTGAAACTCATACTGGAAAAAGAAAATCTTTGGTCGGTCGCCTCGATGTCTCAAGTTCTAGAAGAAGAAAAACAACACAAGTTATGACATGTCATAGTGAATTTGAGTTGCGGTTAGGTTACAGACAACTGTTTTCTTTCAGTCTAGCTGAAAATTTTGAACTTGACAGCCATCCAGCCCCAGAATCCGTAGAACAAACAGAACAGATGTACGTCATTTGTAACAACATCAAGAAACCAACTAGGGATCAGAATGGAACACCTTATCCCCTGTTGCTTCCTATTCCAGACATGAATCCCTAGAATTTTGAATTTCCGGGAATACCCTAAGTCAGAAAAGAGCTAAACAGAAACATCCTACGTGGGTTGAGAGGTGAAACAATGGAATGGGGGATGACAGGAAGTGTGATGACGCCGCTTACATAAGTTTTTATTTAGAAACAGAAACTGAAACAAATTGGACGTATATCTATGTATGTATATCTTGTGTTGTGCTCTAAATCTGATCTTTTGATAGAACGGAAGGCTACGGGGGTTAGGCATAATTAGGGACGGGAAGCATGAAATCTTTAAAAGGATAGGAGAGAAAATAAAAGGGAAGGAAGTTACGCGATAGACATGATGAAGTGGGGGAAAGAGGAACTATGGGGGCACTCAAAACAGGAAGGAATAGATGAAGGAAAAGGAGCTGGCTGGTGTGGGAAAGTATAAAGTTTAGAGAGCAAGTAAGAAAAAGTGAAAAACGAAAGGGAAATTGATCTACTGATTAGCTTTGGTTTTCCGGAGATCGGTTTTCCGGAGATCGGAAGGAAGATTGAAAAAAGTCTAGTCTGATTAGATATTTGTCTGCTACCAGTCTAGAAGGCCAATGCGCAGAGACTGTCGAGGAATCTAGCTCGATCCAAAGCGCACTTGACAAACTTTCTTAAAAAACGGAAACCGCGAACTTCCGATCCTTTTCATCTTGCAAAAACTCTCTGGATAAACGTGCGATTTTGAAGATTTCAAGGACGAAATATCCCCCTCAAGCGTAATCTTTTCATTCGCTCGCTCGCTTTATGAGCTGCACTTGTTTAGACAAAAAATCCCATCCTCTTCTATGTTCCCTACTTTCAAAAATGAGAAAAAAGAAAACAACAGGGTAAAGTGAAGGTGATGAGAATCTCTCTCTCACTAAAGTGTTTACCCCGTTTACCCGTGTTAGAAACCATCAAAAGAGAAGTGAGAAAGGAAGTCACGGGAAACTGGAGGGGTAATGTAAGAGAGTAACTATTTGATTCGTATTTCAGATATCGGTTGATCTTAGACTCCTAGACGTCTTTGTTTGGGGAGAAGGGGAAGAAAGTTGACCAGGAACCAAATTTGGGGTGGGAATGGAGAGAATTGGATAGTAGGGAGCAAAATGTGCAACCTAGACTGAACGGAGTTTTAACCCTTGAAAGGGGTCTAAAAACTTTGGAACCTTCACTTTGGAAAGTTCGCTTACATGAATCCAACCTTTCTCTAAAATAACACTTTTGCGCATTCCTAATCGACTTCTATATAGGTCCAGCTGACCACAAATAACATCTCAAAGTTACAAGTTACTGTAGTTTAGAAAATTCCGGAACTAGCTGACTAACTTGTAGCATGTCTGGTACATTGGAATGAGCAATTGCAATTGTCGACTCGACTTCAAAATACGGAGTAGTCAAGTCACCCATCTAGCAAATGAATGAATGCAAAATATGCAGAAAAAGATGAGAAATGAAAAAAATCGGGAAATGCTCGAAACGGCAATTCATTCTAAAACGGAGCCGTACATATTTTTTATTTTGCATTTCATTTTCGGAAGTCAAATTTGATTCTGATTCTCTATTCGGATCCCAAATAGCTCGGGCTACAAATCGGGGTAAGCCGCTCACAAAATGCCGTCACTCTGTCCACTCTGATCCTAATTATAAGTGTTTTGGGGGAGGGTGTCTCTAGGATTAAGCCTTCTTGCCCACATTTTATTAATCTATGTGCGTTCATTGGCGAGAGACGGGGAAGTGATGAAAAACACAAGTGCTTGAAGCGTTCAACTTTGTGGATTGCTAGAATGAATGAATTTGTAGATTCAGCTTCTCACGTTTACTAGAATAGATTGGATCAACCTAGAAGAGATCTTTTCAGGCTAACATTGAAAACACAAGAAAAAAGCTGTTGCGTTGTAGATTTGAAAGGACAATGCACCTTGTATCAAATGCTCAAAAACCGAGACCTTTGGGTTGAACCTTTTCTAAGAACTTCAAAGGTTTTAGGAACACGTCAATAGAGACGGCTTTTCATTGGATAATGGGAGGGGAGTAGACATGAAATTTGAATTGGATTTGTTCAATTGAAGCGGAATTCACTAGTCAAGCAAGCATCAAGGTTAAACGGTTCCTGGTTGTTGGTTTTCCGGGTTTTCAGGCAATAAGGATTTCCTGATTTTCTGGAACCTGGATTCTTAGGATTCTGGTTTTAGAGGTCTATCTAACAGGGAGACATGCCTAGACTCAGGGAAGGTACTGTAGCTTCAAGCCAAGAAAAGTTCTTGTTGATTGCTTACATCCCAACTCAACAAACCCAATCTAAAAATACGAACACAAATCTGCGCCCTCCCACCATTTTTTCCTCTGATTACGCCCGAGAAAAGTCACGCATTCATTAGGATCGCTTATGACATCACATGCACTCAGAAAACCCGATCCGGATGCACTTGACGCCTTACTCCTCAATTTCCGTTGAAGAGTTGAAAGTTTAATGAGAAAAATAAACAAGGGCACAGGACAATGGTGGACAGGACAGCTCATAGATAATAAGAGGCACTTGGGCAGAGCAGCCGGGACAAGTTATGATCATCGGGCGAAGCGAGTCAGACCCAAATTAGGAAGTGAGAAGATAGGAGGAAGGAAAAAGAGAACATGTAAGATGAGCGGGGGAAGATGAATCAGATAGAGCCTGGGGACTTGTACAGCCATTTTTGTCGTTGTACATCACCGAGCCCTTCTCACTACATTTTCCCTTCCGTTTCACAGGAGACATGACAGACAACTAACTTTGAGTGTCATCTTTCAACCTTTCTAGGAACTTTTACGCTTCGTTGAAGGATTATCGCTTCATCTTGTTGATTCCTTCAAGAAACGCACGGACGGGTTGGAAAGACGAACGAGACTAGCACGTTTCAAAGGGAAAGTGAGAAAACGAAAAGGAAGCAAAATTTTGCATTGTCAGAAGCAAAGCCGTTGCGCACAGAGCAACGGAGCTTGACGGTGTGCAGAGATTCTTGACTCTCACTACATCAATCTAAACGTAAGTTTTGTTTGTCTGAACTGAACACACACAAACGCCTATTTAGACCAGACATGTCAAGGAATTTTTTGACTTTGTTTGACTTGAGATTGAAGAGAAAAACATGACAGGAAGAGAGCATTTTTTGGGAGAAGGAGGGGGGATGGCAGCAAAACTTCATATGTGACATTTCTCGGGGAGGAAAAAAACACAAGGAATTCCGAGCGGAAGTCGTGCGAGCAAAAGTGATTTAGACGAGAAGGCACTCGGCCGACCTCATTTTAGAAACACATTTATAGATTTGGAAGGAAGCAACTTTTTGCGCTCCGGTACCGCTCTTTGGAGCAGACATCTCACTTTGATCTCTTCTCATTTTCCCTCAATTCAACTCTACTCATTTCGTTTTTGAAGTAAGTAAGAGAAAATGAGAGATATTATGTGTATCGCTGGAAAATAATAGATGGTGGTGGGAAACGGAGAGAGATGAATTATTGAACTGTGTATTGTCTTGAAAACAGAGAACTTGAACATTGAAGAAAACATCAAAAAACATTAAGGTCTGCTGGAAAGAAATGAGGTTTTTGGAACTTGAATCTTACTCTCTCATACTTTTTGAGAAAACGTAAAAGTCTAGGAAATAGTGAATGATTTATCAGTTTCATGAATCATTTCCGGCAGAGTGAAAGCAAAAAAACATCACCGACAATCCGAACTCATCTATCTGACTTTGGTACTTGGACGGAACTCAACTGACTTGGAGGAACCACCGGAAGCTTGAAAAATGTGTGTATGGGTTTGGGAGGGGTTTCTTGGAAACTAGGAAATTGCATAGAGGGGCCATTAGGAATGGTGATGTTTGACTGGGATGTTACAGATTGAGAATCCAAAGGTACGAACCTGTTTGGTCTCACTGCTTGATTTTTTGAGCCTATTTGTACTGTTTCTGATGCCGATCATCATCTTAGTTTCAGTTTTTGCCAAAGAGCCTTTTCGAAGATCCATATTGAACCTTCAAAGTCTCAAAAATGCCCGAAATCTGAAGTTGGGGACCAGGCATTTTCAAAAGATTCCAAATAGTGGAATAGATGGGGTTTTCTATCAGAATTGATAGAATAGGTTGAGCTCTACTCATTCTACTATTTTGGAACTCTACAAAATCGCAGGAACCAATCTAAATCAATCCTCAAACTCCCTATTTCTGGGCTTTTTGAAGCCTTGGGCGCCGAAAAGTACGTTTTGCTAGAAGCAAGGTAACACATGAACAGACACAGAAACAAAGAACACTGTGAATGCTCTCTACCAGTCGTTTTTCAACATCATGTTATTTCCCCTCTAGACCGACCCTCAGGTAAGCGGGGCAACGGACCTCCTATAGTTATAGATGACGACGTATGTCAGTCAATTGGAGTCAAGACTCTCCGAGTCAAATTGGACAAAGGGAATATTATTTTGGTGAAGCTTATAAGCTCAGGAAATCAGGAGGGGATATCCGACACAAACATGAAGAATGAACAATAAAACCTCTGGATGTCTGACGGAGGAAGGCAGGGACCGACAAGGCAGTTGGCTGGTGCGGCTCAATCAAAAATGTCAATGGTTCAGTATCGCTTGTCATTTTTCGGCTGCCCGCGCCCGGCGCTTCCTCGTTTCCCTGTGGTTAGGTTGACTTTGTGACACTAAACTCCAGACAGAGTCATGTGCCTGAAGACCAGGTCAGAAGTCATTTAGGTATGTGATGTGAAATAAAGAAAATGGGTAGAATGGAAAGGAGAAGGCATCGGTTGGAATAATTGCGTGGCGTTTCGAAACGGAGCAGAAATGTGTGAAGTGAATGGGCGTGGAAAATGGACACCTCAACAACACATCATCAACTGGAAGATCTTATTCATAGAACTCTAGGATTCTCGAAATCGTTCTTCTCGCTCGATTTTCCAAAGTTATGAGTTTCTATTGAGCAAATAGAGACACCAGACTGGGTCAAACATCTTTGAAATGAAGAAACAACAAAAAGATGATGAGGGAAATGAGTTCTGCTCAATTTCTGGAAAAGCAAAGCAGAAAATGAGCAGGGGCTTACCGAAGAGTGCAGCCTGGAATAGCTGTTACAGAAATGGGGCTTCTTTTGATAAGGACAACGAAATTGTGTTTTCCACTTCTCCTCCCACTTTGTCTCTAGGTCAGTGAGCGGGCTATCAGTGCTCAGAGATCGTCAAAAGATGATGGATCTGTTTTGATGATTAGTGAAAAGAAGAGAAAAGGGAAGATAGAAACATGGCAAAGGGCACTTCTAGATAGACCTAATGAGTGACGAGCTTGACCAGAAATGCTGATTTTCCAGAGTTGCAACGCAACCCAACCATCCCAAAGTGTGTTGTGATGGCTCCCAAGAGTGCCACTTGAAGAGTCTTGACTCACTTCCCCCTTCATTTCTCCGTTCTGAATGAAGAATGAAGAATGAAGGATGCAAAATAAAGAATGAAAAATGTTGAACACACAAACTGAGACAAGACCCCGGCGCGACCACAAAACTTGCCATCAGAAAAGCAGAGATGAAGCAACGTCATCTTGACAAGAAGAAAGGGAGAAGAACGTTGATACACTGATACATATGATTAACGAACTTTGTTAGGTTTGCAGTGAGACGAATGTTCAACATGAAAGTTGTTGTGTTGTCATACTAAAGATTACATGGTTTTTGGTGTGTATGTACAGCCATAAGATTTGAGCGGATTTGACTAGTGAGCTTGCAATTGGAGAAGTTGCAAACCTAGAAAATGGCAAATAACAAGTTGACAAAAAAGGGGGAGAAAGCCAAGGAGAGAAAGAAAATGACGGTGAAAATGGTCATGTTCAGGAATCAAAAACCATAGAGACAAAAGAGAGTAACATCTGTAATAGCTTAGCGGTTGAGCCAGATGTGTAAAAAGTGGGATAGGAGGATCAAAGACTTCTTGAAGAATTAGACTGACCTAAAACTGTGGTTTCAAAGTCCCTGGAACGATGGAAACCACGAGAAAAAGAAACTTGAACAATCATGTAAGAGTTCCTGAACTATCAAGAACTGGTCTAGAAGAATACCGAAGCCAGTAATGTTTTGAACTTAACAGACCCTATTCCTCAGAATCAAGTCCAAAACTATTTGAATCAAAACGCTCACTTCCTTCCTGTATGTGTATGCCCCCAAACACCCATAACAAAAGTCCAAAAAAATAACATCCGGGATTCCCCAGACTCTAATGCAATCTACCAAGAACTATCGAGGTCAAAAAAGCACTTGTCTGGAAAACGATAAATGCCTTGAGGGAAGATTTGTGTTTTGGCTTTTGGTGTTGAGTTTGGAACCGGAAAAGGAACATGAACATGAACATGGATATCACTACTATCAGTCAAAGACGCAAAACTCACAGATTCTGACGAGTAACTTTTGCATTTCACATTGACTGGTCTCCAAAACAGAGCCCGGGAGTCACGTCGTCTCTTCAATTACCGAAAAACGCCAAAAAAGAAAGGGCTGGGGTATACTCTTTTTTTTTTCTAGGAGTGATTGATTTAGGCACCTCTTTGATTGATTGAGAGACCAGGCATTCTGGAACGAGAGGAGGAGGAAAACCAGTATTTAGAGTGAAAAATGGGTGAGGAATTAAGGTAGGCCTTCAACCTCCCACCACACGTCATTGAAGGGGCCACCCCTTCCCCAGGACTTTTTTCAGTTGGACTGGAGGACTCGGGCCTTAAGGGGAGGGGGAGTCTTGCCAAAAGGAACATTACAATTAAAATGAATGAATAGAGCCGGGAGAGGCCTCCGGAGAAGATGAGTGCTCGAGACAAAGTACGCTTTGAAAAGCAAAGCCTTTGAGAGATAATCGCTTTTCTCAAAATGGTTTGGTCCTTTCCTATTCTTTTCAACTTTTTCACTAGGCAATCCAGGTTTAGGTTTGGGCTTGGTCGGAGTCTATAGGGACTCCAAAGGACCATTGAGTAAATGAGTAAACTATCAAGCAAGTTGTTGTCGAGTCGAGGTCGACGTCGACGCTGGTGCGGAGATCGTGAATAGTGAATAGTGCGTGTGCGTGCGCGTTAGATCAAGATCACCCGAAAGCAAAACGAAAGGAAACCAAAAACAAAACAAGCTCTGGGAAGCGATTGGAGATTGGCTATGTGTATTTGCCTCCTTTTTTGGTTTTCCAATCGCACAAATTGCAATTTTTATGCTGGCGTTTGGCTGGTAAAACTGAAACAAAAACAACGTTTGTCACCTTTCCCCCGAGGGATTTCCCCCTGGATATTTCGCCGTTCTTTTTTGTCATTTTCTCAATGTTATAATGCTCAAAATGACAGATAGCTAGATCACCATTCCCAACTCGCTTCAGTGTCATAGTTCCCTTGGTATGGACCATGACGACTGACGAGCTGGAGATGGGGTCTACAGGTTTTGGAAGTAGTAGTAATTTGAAGTAGTTAAAGAGGTAATAGGAGGAATAAAATGGCGATTGAGTCGTCTTTTTCATTGATAAGAGAGGGAAATGTGTATGTGATAATAAAAAGTGACAGACACGCCCAATGACATGGCATGACGTCAGGTGGTACCATGGAATGTTGGAAGAGATCTTTGGAAAAAAAGAGTCCGGGATTTGTTGAGGTGGTGGGGACCTGTTGGAGAGAGGAATGTGCGGTAGATGTCTGATCTACAAGTTTGCTGACGTTTTGACGTTTTGCCTCAAACCTTCGAATTCCAATAGTCCATTTCCAGAAGTACTGACATTGACATACTACCAAAACAGCCTGGAACTCTGTTTCCTGTTTTTCAAGTGGCTTTTTTTGCGAAAACATTTTCATCAAAACTTCGAGGCACTTTTGTGCAGGCAATTGAACTTTCCACCTACTCAGTTCGTACTGAGAAAAAGAGGGTGAAAAATGACATAGGTGTGTGTGCGAGTCAACAACAAGGTTTTCTTAGAAACCGTGAATAGGACTAGAACCTGAATATAATAACAAACAACACACATCGATTATTGTGAATGTGTTCGAGAACAATGGAGCTAGCTCCAAAGCTGAGGTGGTAACTCTGTCTTCCAGGAAGTGGTTGCGATGGAGGATTTGAGATGGGATTAACTGATTCTTTGAGCTGACCACCTGCTAGTTCCAGGTTTCACGTACAACATGACGTGTTATCACGTTTGTCGGAAGTGTACGTAAACGCCGTAAAAAGTGTCTTCCTCTCCCAATCCTCTGCGTAAATATTATTTGTGCTCTTTTACGCTCAAAAAAGATGATACCGAAAATGGCAAACTGCATGCCAAAGTCATTGACGACACGTCATCATTTCGTTTACACCGTTTACACCGGCCAAACTTCGAGCAGATGGAAAAGGAAAAAGGAGATAAGGAAAGACGGAAAAGGGCAAATAAAAGGAGTGAAACGCTTGCTTAACACTATCTGAGTTTTCTCATTTCTCAATTCAAAACCGTCGCTTTTCTGTTGCAAGACACCACAAACCAACTAACCATGGCCGCTCCAATCATGAACCCAGTGAGTTTTGAGTTACTAGTTGGTGGGACCATTTTCATTCGTTACAGTCCGTCCCCGGATCTTTTGCTCTCCCATACGGAGTGCGATCTGGACTCCAAATCTCCATTGGAGGACTCGTCAAGCACAAGCATAAGGACTTCCAAATCAACCTCATCTCCGGAGCCAACATCGCTCTCCATGTCAACTTCAGATTCGAGAAGGACAAGATTGTATGCATGAATGCCAAGTTGAACAATGCTTGGGGAAATGAGGTAAGAACCCAGACTAAAAGAGAGAAGCAACCTCAACAAACTGATTTCTAGATCCGTCACGCCAACCCACTGCACCACGACCAGTCATTCGACCTCCAGATCCGCGTCTACCCAGGATACTTCCATATCACCTCCAACGGAGTTCTCCTTGCCGATTTCCCACATCGTCTTCCATTCGAAGCCATCCAGGCTATCTCGTTGGACGGAAACGTTCACATTAGCAACATCTCTTTCTCTTCTTTCCACTAAACACTTTGTATGTGCCTTTTTTCAATGTATGTGCCTTTTCGCAATAAAATTTTGTCAACTGACTGATCATTCCTTATCGCCTAAAACACAGACAAACACAGAACTGTTTTCTCGTGACTTTATTGTACATGAAAAGAGAAAGTAGCACACAATAGGTTTTGACTGGATGGAGAGTTGACACTTGAGAGTTAGTTTTGATTACATGCACATTGCAAATCGGGTTTCACCTGATGAAGCGGACTAAGGCAAATACAGTAGGGAAAAGGCAGGGTGTGGTAGGTAGGTAAGTATTATGAAGTAGGTAGGGGTTGTAAAGCTGGGAAGCTCGTTTGGAAATGAGGAAAAGATTGAAATGGTTATATACAATGGGTTAAAAACACTAGTCAGATGCCGCTGGGGAGCTGCTTCTTTCATCAGAAGAACTGCTCCGACTGTTGCTTTCACTGACAAGGCTGGATGGTCGAGTACGTGGAGTGTGTGGTTTGTGGACCGGGATTCGATGGGGGTAAGTGGGCTGAAAATGGACTTCGTTGTTGCGTTTTGTTGCGTTTTGCATCAAAAAAAGGCAGTTGCAGTACTCGTTTCTGTTTTTCTTATCACTCACCAAGTCAGTCACTTCCCTCAAGACAACTGTGTCAATGACATCTGCCAGGAACCTCTTTGCCGCTGCTCCAATTTCACTGGCACTCTCATTGTCATCATCAAATGCCTCCGGAAGTGGTACAATCGGATTCTCCTCTCCAAACTGCACCTTGTAAGCGCTGATCAAAGCAAACAGTTCTTCCTCCGCTTCATCTGCTTGCACTCCATTCTCAAATGGCAATGGTTGCAGCTTCTTCCAGATTCCTCGACAAGCTGGATCCGACATGTAGGTTTCTTCAAAGTTTTCATACTGGAAGTGATGGGCAAGTTGGTTACGGAAAGCAACCATTCTCTCCTGGATAACTGGAGTAAAGCGATCTTCTGGGTGTACAAGTGGCATTTTGAATTCCTTGATTTTTTTCGCAGCTTGGAGTTCTTCTGCTTCCTTGGCTTTCTCTAGCATCTCTTTCTGGAACTGTTGAACCATTGGATCTTCGGTTTCCTCAAATTGGTCAAGGAAATCTTGCACAGTCACTTGTTCAGATTTCCGTATCGTTTTGTCGAACCAAACTCGGCTACTTGAATACCATGTCGGATTGAATTCTGTGTAGTACTCAAAACTCTCTCGGTATCTTGGAATACTTTGCATTGCGGGTCCAGGGAGGCTCAGAATTTTCAGTCGCAGCATTGCCGGCTTGTCAAGATTCTCATCCAGTTGCTTCTCGTACACCTCCAACTGTTTGATATTCATCTCTCTATCTTCATCAGACATGTCAGGATTGAGCAGCTTCATTTCCAAGTAGGGGATTTGCAGCTCGAGCATTCGGCGAATTATCAAATCTGCTTTTTCCGGAATCAGATGGGAGAATGCTTCAGGGCAGAGGGATAGATCCAAGGTCTCTAGTTCTGTGAGTGGTCCAATCTCCACAACTTGCTGCGAAGTTGCTTGACAAAGACCTCTCGGAGGTGTCCAGACCCTTCCGGGAACATCTTCTTCAATTGGAACCAGGTCTAGAGGATACAAAGTCGGCGGGTCAGCTAGCCAAGGTTTCATTTTGAGGATATCAACCGAATCAGCAAACATGAAAGGGTTTTGACCAAAATGAAGACTCGGAGAGAGTCCTAGTGGCGGGGTGATGACAGATTTCTCGAGAAGGGGCATTCCAACGAAACTCTCATCGCCATCCTCATCATCCTCATCCTTTTCTTCCAGTTCTGCTAGTTTTTTGGCATCACGTTGAGCTTTTCGTCGAGCGGCATCAGCCTTTTTCTTCATTGCTGCGAGTTTGGCTTTTGAGGGAGTGTTCTTTTTCTCGGGTGTTGGTTTTGGGGTTTTTGGAGGCTGAAAACAGATGGAATTGTGTTCTAGAAGTCGTTTGTATTAAAAGTGCACACATTTCAAAAAGTGAGACAGTTCTGACTAGCACTTTCATTTTGTTGTGTCAGAAATCTCACCTTAGAAGAACAACTAGGTACATCCTGTGCATCTTCCTCTTCCTCTTCTTCTTCCTCCTCCTCATAATGCCTCTTCTTCCTCGAACTGCCCAACGGACACTCTTTCCTAGCTTTCGAGGCATGTTCGTGCCACCTGACTTCCGTCATCACCTGCGCCATGGTTTTGGCCGCCTCGCCGCGATTCACGGCCACAATATCCGCCCGAGTCTGGTCGAACCTCGCCATGACATCCACTGTGTATATGATTCGGTCGAGCGTGGTGCGCACTACAAAGAGAGGAAGCAACGGGTGAGGTCAATCAATAGGGAAGGCCGCCCGAGGGCCATCGGGGACGGAGGAACAATAACTCACCAATTGTCGCATCGTCTTCGACTGGAGGCGCAGGGGTGGCATGACGGGTGATCCGTTTTGGACGGGTTGTTGTCATTCCATCCACTGAAAAATCCATTTTGGAATGAGAATGAGTGAGGTGAAGCTGAGAAGGAAGGAAGGGGAGGAGGCAAAAGAGGGAACTCCTTTGTGAGAAAAAGGGAAACGAAAGAGACGACGGGAATGTTTACACAGAGGAGAGCCGTCAAGGCGGGCAATGGATGAAAGGAAATGGATGAAAACAGAAAAGCAAGACACCATTGTGTTTTTTCAACGTTCTCATTTCACTTGGTTGCTTCCCAACCTTATCAGCGAACCACCACAAAAAAACGTTCAGTTCTTTCTCAAGGAAAAGACACACACGACTCGGGTCAAAAACATCAAGACGTCGGGACGGAGAGGGGAAGAGGGCACGCGGCGAGATAGTGTGTGGCCTGAGGATCGATGTGGGCGTCATATGTTGTTTGCGCGTTCTATGGGCGGGCTAACTGCCGCGGACCTTCTGCGCCGCTTTTTGTGGGAATATGAATGAGGAATGACGGGTTTGGATGGAGGAGCGAAACGCATAAACGATTTTGTAATTCTGTACAGTCATAGAAAGGAACGGTTCGAAAATTAAGGAAGGATAAAGAAGAGGGAACAAAAAACTGCTTATGAAACCCAAAACTCAGAGAGAAAAACTGAAAACAAACAATCGTTCTTATCAGTTGATAACTTACTGATTAGGTGTCCTTCTATAGGAATCTTGTGGGTGGAACAGTTCAGGAGTTTATCATTGAAAACGAGTATATTCAATGTTAATTCAAACCAAGAAAAGCAGAACTATCAGGAATCGTTTACACTTTGTGGTTTTTGACACGAAATTGGTTTTTGAGAGTTCCAGAGTTTCTGGATTGTTGTTTTTGAACTGTTTCGCTGAATTCGTCTTGAAAACAGTTCTAGATCCTTGTTTCTATCAGATTTCATCAAAAAAGTTTGAGAAAAGCTGATCCAAACAGTTGAAACGCTCGAAAAACTAATTTCCTGAGTCTATGCGCTTCACATCCGTTGCTACTACGATCTGATAAACAATACACCAACCTAACTCAAAATCACAAAACCTTGACAAATGAGCAAACCCAAACTGAAAAAAACACGCCCTCCCTGCTTATCAGCTCTGTTTTTCCTGTTCCTTCCCCCCTATCTTATCTCGGCCATAATTTGAGCTGAAAAAACAACAAATATCGGAGGGGATCGGCGCAAAATAAGAAGCGAGAAAAAACCACGGCAATCTATGCATTTATACCGCATGCTCTTTAATCCGTCGGGCCGCACAAAAACACTGATATATTTGCATCTTTTCTCTCATTTTTTTTCTCTTCTTCTTCGTTTCCTCACAATGCATACATGGCTTGACTTGATTTGGGGTGATTTTGCTTTGATTTGCCTTGATTTGGTTCGGCTCGAGAAGAAAGGAAGGAAGAAATTGGACATGTATCTATCTTTCTAATGGATTCGCTTTGTGTTAGAGTGTCGGATACCTTCTGCCGACTACTAATTTCTTTTATTGCTGTCTGGGACCGTGGGACGGGACACCACCGCCCATAAATACACGAGCGTAAACGAGAATCCAAAGTTTGTCCGTTTCTCTCACATTTCAAACTCAACCTCAAAACCTAACCTCAAAACCTAACTTCAACCTGCTCATTTCCATCCCGCTCTTTTTAATTTCCGTTTAGCCTAAACCTTCAAAATCACGCGGATCTAAATCTGATCACATCACATTTTTGCACCTGCTCACTTGCTTTTCAGCCGGTTCCCATAGTTTCCTAACCACGCACTTTTCTTCTGCTCATTTGCTTGGTTGGCTGAAGTTTTCTTATTCTTATTCTTCACAGCATCTTTTTTCCTGTGTTCTTTCTTCCTTTGGCAGTGCAGTAAGGCTAAAAGGATTAGATGATGATGATATCATAAAGTTTCATAGTTCAATAGATAGATTGGAGTCGGAAATGGATTACTGAACATTCTTTATCATTTTTTCAAACAAAAAAAGTTCAAACCCAAAAGCAAAAAAGATTTGTCACGGGCGGGATTCGAACCCGCGCTCGGTTGCCCGAATCAGTTCGGGAGACTGACGCCTTAACCGCTCGGCCACCGTGACTACGAGTCTGAATATTTACAACGTTTCTAATGAGTCACAGGCCGACTCTGATGGTCCGCCGGAAGTTGTAAATGGTTGTGGTTGTCTAGCAACCAAAATCCATTCGTGAATGGAGAGACACAAGTTTACAATGTACGGTAGAACATCGAAGGGAAGACAGCCAGTAAACTCATAAGAAACGTTATAAAGATTCAGACTCAATGTAACGGTGGCCAAGTGGTCTTCTGTATTCATCAGAAAATGATACAAAAACACAGAAAAACTATTTGCCACTGCCAAAAAGTAGTCAACGCCAAATCCAAAGCCAAAGAGAAACGTCGCAGACTGGATCCAACCGGTTTTACCTGTCTTTTCCTCCCTTCAACATCGATGACTATCGCACGGTTTGGTCGTGGATTTGCGTCACTTTTTGTTGAACAAGCCCGGGAGGTTGTGGAAAAGTATAAGTGAACTTTTGGAAGGGTATGGAAGATGAAAGAATATTGGTTAGGCATGTTGAGAGTGCTGGAGAACAAGGTTCTCAGATCACGGAAGATTCATCCAACTTTAGCCATGAACATTAACTCCATTTGATCTAGAAAACAATCTTCAAAGTTCAAGGTTTCAACTCCAGTTTTTGGTGCCTTCTACTCCTTTGAACTCTGACCTGAAAATCCTTTGGTCTAATGAAGCCAATTTCCAGTTGATCATCTATCTGCCCCTTGCACTATTCCTAAATTACCCATCCTGCACTATTCCATTCCTCATTACACTCCCATTCTCCTACCAGTTAATCCACATCGACCATTCTTCTAAAGAAGAACAAAGTCCTGGCCTCCGTTTCATGACATCCTCTCATTTTCGCTTTCCCATTTCATTCCGTTTCATTTCCAAGAATGAATGGAAAAAGGAAAAAGAAAGGAAACTAGAGGGAAAGAAATTCCGTTTCCCTTCTATGCAAAGACAAAAGTTTCATTAACCAGATGTGCTAGGAACCGCCCTTTTGCTTCTTTGGTGGTGTCTTGTGAGTTATAAATAGAAAACGAAATTGATGTTGCTGGTCTGGTCTCCTCAATGGATCTGTTTCCGGATCCATTCTTCCGGATCTTGTCAATCAGTGTTGTCTTTCTGTTTGTCAAGTTGTGTGGGTGGCTGAAAACTGGGCTCTAAACTAGATTCATTTTTCACTTTTCTTGTTAATGGTGTTTCTAAGCACTTTGAGAGCAGCTGATAACCCCATAATTTCTGTCTGTTACACACTTCTTCTTGTGAAATAACTGGAATAACAGCTGCCTTCAAAACCCATCCAACCAACCCAAAAAAGTCATTCATCCATCATACGTGTTTGGACCATTAGTGTTCAATTCATTCACAACAACAACACTTTTATGCATAGCTGCAGAGTACGAGATAGTCTCATTGGATATTCCACCCAGCTATACATACTTGTTATAGGTTGAACATGAAAACAAGACAACGCAAAGCTTGATTTGTAGTTTGACCTGTTTTCTAGTGTTTCTTTGAATTGTGTGTCATTGACCTTTTCTGCAACTATAAAAATCTCATTTTCAATTCTGTGTTTCTTGCAACCGCAAACTTGTCTGTATCTATCTTTCTTGCAGGAAGAAAAGAAAAGTTCGTCAGAATAAGTAATAACGACATTTGGTTAGAGGATGGTGTTGAAGGCGCCAGAGGATCCGTTTCTCTATTATCATTTAGGTAAGTGATAACTGAAATTGAAGCTGAAACTGCCCCCACTCTCTATTCTCTTTTCCCATTTTGATCCTTACCCCGTACTCCCTCTCATTTTTGACGTACATAATGATGGGGTGGAGAAAAAGGGAGTCGAGGACGAATATATATTGGAAACAAACGCCCCCAGTGTCAAAAAGGGTGATGACACAACAAAACCCGCGCATCCATCTGTTGCTGAGTCGAGCTATAGAGCTCTAAAGCTCGACTCTGGGCTCCGGGATGAATTTCCAATGTAGAGATGAGATGAAATGTGAAGAGTGGAAGAGTGGTGGTGGTGGAAGAGTGCGTGCTTGGTTTTTCTCTTTGTCTTCTGGGTTGTCGTTGTCTGGGGTTGAGCGTTTAGCCTAGCTTGCTCTGACTTTTATTTCGTTCAATTCTTTTAAACTTTAGCAGGACTAAATGTCCTGGTTCGGACGCGCCCACGTTTTTTTTCGTTTTTTATTGTTCTTTCTCGCCGCCCAGAGCCGGCAGTCATTGTTGAATTTGTTCCGGACTCCAGAACAACGAAAAGTTCCTCCTTCTTACCCTCGCTCTCTCCCGTCTCCCGCCATTCATCTCACGTCGTTATTAAGTTAAGTAAAACGAGATTATGATTGGCTCCGCCTCATGCACGAGACCACTCCATCAAGCGCTGATCCCGTTGGCGGTTAGTGTTCCGCCGGCAGCGATTTTTATTAGTGGACGGACGATTCGGTGTGAAAGTGAGTAGGTTTTCTGTTCTTCGGAACTAGAGGCGTCTTGAAAAATGTATGATAGTTGTCGTAAACTTGAATGTATGTCGTCATCGGGGGTCATAGCACAATGGTTTTTGAGCTTTTTGGTCTGACTGATGTGTCAAAGTCTTCATAAGGTTCCTAACTATTTATTCTTTAGTGGAAGAAGAACTGGACACCCAACCTGCTCTGGAGCGACAACGACCTCCTAGCATTGACTATTTATTTCAAGTTACCAACTTTTCAAGACCAGAGATTCAAAGGTTGTATCGGGCTTTCAAAGAGGTATGTGCCACTGTTTTGTATGCTATCTAGAGAATTTGTTGCTGTTCTTTACTTTATCATCAGTTTTTGCTAACAGACCTTCCTAATGATAATTTTGAGCGCCCAAATCCTCAAAAAGTCCTGAAATCAGAAGTTTGAAGACTGATTTAGACTGCTTCCCGGCTTTTTTCAGCTATTCAAAATAGTATTTTAGGAAGATCTAAACGTATACTTTTGATCCTGAACAAAATCTGAAATGTTTCGGAAAAAATTTTTTTCAGAAAAATTTCAACTTTTTTTTGAAAAAATTTTCCAAATTCTATTCAGGATCAATATTACACATCCAGATGGTCCTATCGCACTATTCGGACTATCTGAAAAAATCCAGAAACGAATCTGAACCAGTATTCAAACTGTCACTTTTGAGTTTTTCGAGACGTTTTGCGCTCAAAAGTACCCTAAAAATTCGCTCGGGAAAAATAATTTTTTTCAATTTTCAGCTCTGGCCCAGTGGAACAGTCTCTTTGGAACAATTCCAACAACTTTACTCTAACATTTTCCCTAACGGAAATCCAAAAGCGTACGCTGAGCTTGTTTTCCGGAACATTGACCAGAATCGCACTGAAGCTGTCACTTTCTTGGTAATTTTCTTCTCTTTTCTTGTTCCACTCTGTCACATACAAGTCTATTTACAGGACTTTTTAACAAATTACTCAAAAATCGCCAAAGGTTCTCTGGACGAGAAGCTCGACTGGATTTTCTCATTATACGACACAACACGAAGCGGGTTCCTGGCCTACAACGAGATATTCCATGTGGTGAAGTGAGCCTCTCCCATTATTTTGATGTTTTTTATCTATTTTTGCGCTTTTGCCAGATCAATGTATCAGATGGTTGATGCTACCCTGAAACCAGCTGTTCTTGCAACCATATGTCGCACTCATGTGAAGCTTGTCTTTAAGGTAAGGGAAAAGGTTTCATGTAACTGAAAAAAGGATTTTTAGAACTTGAACATCCCAAACGGCGGTAGTATTTCGAGAACTGAGTTTATGCGTCGTTGTCGAGCAAATACGGAAATCATGCAGTCCATGGAACTCTTCGGATCATTCTCTAAAGGGTTAGTTACCCTTTAATTTTTCGTTATCAATGTTTCTCTCAATTTCCTCCTTTTCTCATGTCTCGAATCTCACCTTCTCTTCATTCCTATATCGGTATGCTATAAATTGTTATGTTACACGTTTTCGATCATTGATACTTCATTTATTTAACATTAGGTTACCATTCTACAAAAATGGAAAATGGATGGAAACGTTGACAAGTGTCGATGGTTCAGTTACACCGATATTGAGCAAAAAAAAGTAGAAAAGGAAAAAGGGAACTTTGAATAGACCAAAAAAGGTGCCAGATGGGGGGAAAAGGACGATAGGCATCAGAAATTTGAGAATATTAGTGTAAACGGGGAAGACATTCAGCAGATATATGAAGTTGTGACCATTAATTATGATTATACATGAAACACTTTTGATATTCATCACATTTCTAACACACTATAGACCGTTTTGACCGATTGCTGACGGGGGCGGGGAAGGGGCGAAGTTTGAGCACCTTTTGATGTTTCATGGTGCAAAAATGGTTAAGGGGGAGTAGGGAATCATCTACTATTACAGAAAATCAAGAAAAACTATACCGGACTATTTGTACCCTAGGCAAAAATGAACACACACCACAAATGAATAGTTGGCAAGGAAACACGGAAAGGGGTTCGTTGTTGCTTTGAAGAGGAAATGGGGGGAAGAGGGAAAATACGCGTTTTTCGGGAAAACCGAAGTGGGAAGACAATCTATGGCAATCAGCACACACGCACACGCAAAATGAAAAATGAAAAATGAAACGGTTAATAGATGAGAGGATACATGGAGGGACTGCGAGAAGGATTTCAATACGGGGGGATGCTTCAACAATTTGGCTAGTTGACAAGGGACACATTTGCAGATACTCATCTCCTATACCCGGGCACTTTCGAATCGTACCAGTAGTAGTAGAAGAAAAGAAGGTGAGTATGTGAAGGTGGGGGGAACACTGGGAACTGGGTGGGGGATCGAATTGGGAAGAAAAAGGCGAGTTTGTCTACCAGTAGGGTCCATCGGTGCTAAGCGCTTTCCAAGAGGCGAACTTTCCCCAATCGTTGTAGTCAAGTTTGTAAGCATCATCCCGATCAAGATACTTCGCGCTAAAGTCACAAAATAAAACATGTTAGGGCTCAGTCTTCCAACCTGCCAAACAACGAAGCACGGCGCTGTGGGAGCACCTCGTGATGGATCTGCTCACAGTGGAGTACGTAATTGGTTCCAGAGTTAGAATCCCAGAATTCGGTGCCGTTTGCTTTGTAGCAGATGCAGAACTCGATTTGATGGATCTAAAGTTTCAATTGACAATGCAACAGTGATTTTGGATAGGTAGCTACCTTCTCCACAGATGATGGTAGATCAATGTCAAACTTGAAGGTATCGTAGACTTTGCTGGTTGATGGCTGATAGCAAGCTGCCTTGTCCATGTAGGAAATCCAGCCATTCATGGTGTAACGAATGAAAACGCTCTTTTCAAAGGAGATGTTTGCAACTTTAATGGTTCCCATCACTTTGTATCCTTCGTTGTTCAGAATCACGTTTTCCAGAGAGCACTTGTTCTGAAAGAAACACTTTTTCTAGAGCGATGTATTTCTGTAACTCACGTTCTCCAAATTCTCACGGAAATGAACATAATCTGCAGCTGGCTGTTTGAACATCAAATTCCACACTGGTGCTGGCTCACGGCTCACTGTTTCCTCCTCGAATGAGTCTCCACGGTAGCGTCGAAGAACCGAGGGACTCAATTTCGGCGGGCAATCACTTGGCTCACTGGCAACACGGATCATGTACAGCTCTTGGCCACAGTCATCAGCGAATCGCACAGATTTACGCTGCTTTTCCTCGTTTTTGAGCTCCAGTGGTCCGGCGCAGAAGAGGTCGAGGTCGTCGCCGCCGCATTCGCTGCTCGACGAACTGTGCGACTGGTAGTCGCTGCCTTCGTCTGAAAGAGAACACATTGAGAATTGAAAGTGATGGTTACGGTAGGTAAAAGAAGCTAGACAACCCAGAATAGTATCAAATCAAAGTCCATTATCTAAAGGATCAAAGTGGACGATCCGACTAATCAAATTACCTTTCTCGTTAATCGTCGTTTTGCAGAGACGACTGCGAACCGCTTCCACGTTCAACTGGGTCTGCCGAATTTTGTTCAATCCTTCGGATTCGCTTTGCGAACGAACCTGTAATAAAGTGTGTGCATGAGAGGGGGTTTTCCTGTTTGCTATCTGTTTGGTGGCATCAACCTGCATCGGCCAAGTGCATGTTTTGATAAAAGCTACAGTATGCCCGTCTCCAATCAGAAAAAGGGTATCATGATTGTAAACATGTACACGTGCGTCTTTCTATCTTGAATCTTCTACACATCGTCTGCGTGATCTTTTGAACTTTGATTTTCAAAAGCAGAGTTTCTTGCTTCTTTCCCGCCTCTCCCATCTGAGAAGCCTACATGCGCCCCGAGGCAGGCCCCCAGAATGTCTGCGTCTAACGGGATCTAAGCCTATCTCGGTGCTTGATGCGCCCACATCGACAGCTCCCCTCTCCCCCTGACTCTCACTCCAAATGCGTTTTTGCACGTCGCCACAAATAAGTGCATCGCGCGCGTTTCAGCGTATCTTGAGAGATGGAAAGAACTTTAGAACATACCTTCAAACTAGATGGCTGAATCGAGGTGTCACCAAAAAACGGGAAACTGGCGGCTCGACGACATCCGGATGACGCGGAAAGAACCGAGAATGAGGCTGGAGCTGAGTGTGCGGCACATGTCTCCCATTCACGTTCACGCCCCATTTCCATCGGCGCCCTGTAAGTTTACATGAGTTGGAAAAGTGGGAGATAGATGCCAGAAGAATAAGTGACGCAAGCCGAGCAGCGTGCCGTGTTTATTGGCGAAAAAATAGCAAAAAATGAGAGAGGAAGTGACAACAACAAGGGGCACAGACACAGCAAACCAACCTAGATGTCAGACGGAATTTCAGTTCGCGGTACACTTCTTCGAAATCGCCAAAATTGTCGATGAGCATCGACAGGGAGAAGCCCATCGCGTGCGTGCAACAACCTCCCCCAAAGAATGAGTTGAGTCTACGTGAGGCGGGACCCTTCTCGTAAAAAACTTTGTCTAGGAGCGCAGTAGAGAAAAGAGAAGAAGGGGCCTACAAGGACTTATCAAGAGATGGGGTGGAGGGTTAAAAAAGGAGAAGACACTGCATGCGACAACAGAGTTCTGAATCAATCTGTTGGCGCGCCCGGAGCCGGCGGCAAGAGCAGCGGGGGCCTAGCGGGTTTCGGGCTCCTCTTCGACAAGCTCACGTACACACACTCATTCTCTCTCTTTCTATCTCTCTCTCTTTTCGTCGTCGTCCCACACGCTTTGGGCCCCGCTGATCGCAATGGGCCTGTGTGCGAGGAGTGCCTTTATCTTTCTTTTGCTGGCTTGTCAGTTCTCTCCCCCTTTTGCTGGTGGAAGACAGAAGAGGAAGAGGACAAAGTTTTTGAGAGAGGTTGACAGAAACAACTGTTCAGACAAAAATATGTACTTGATCCGAGCCCCGGCCCAGTGGTGAAAGAATGCAAAGCAGAAAGCAGGTCGGTTTTTGATTCTCAACAAGAACCAAGACCTTTTTCGCACAGCAACACGATAAAACAGTCATCTGTTATGTTCAATCAGTTTAGACAATGATTTGAAAAAGGCAAAAAGGGAAAGATACAGAAACCGCGTAACGGGGCCTACGTGACATAACGAGGAACCTAAGAGTGCGATCGCCTTTTGTCTAGTCTCTTTCTCTTCCCACGTGTTGTTACCCCCAAAATGGATATAACGATTTGAGGGTCTTAGAAGACTAATCGCGGCAAAACAGAGCAGAAAAAAGCAAAAAAAGAGAGAATGCGCAGTGCAAACAAATAAGAAAACTAAGTAGAGCGTGATGAGTGTAAAGGTCCCGAGGAATGAACGGCGGAGAGGAGAGCGAGATAAGAACGCAGGAATGCGGGGCAAAGAGAGTGGTCCGAAAACTACCTCACGTCCCTCTCTGCACTCTCCTCGATCACTATCTCTCCCCCTTTTTCTGCGTGCATTGGTCCTCTACAGGCCTCATCGATTTTGGGTTGGTTTAGGGTTATTTTGGGTTGGTTTTAGGTTCGCCCTGTCTAGAATGTAACGGTTGCCGAGGAGGACTGTTAGGATTCCCTTCTTCCACTTGTCAAAAATTTCTGAGCTGCTAGAGCCAAGCAAGTTTGGTTTGCAAAGTATGAACACTTCACGCGCACACATACAAACAGATGGGAGCAAAGAATGGTCAGTTTTTTCTCAGGGGAGTTCTGAGTTCTGCTGTTTGTGTGGTAAGGAAAGAACGTCAAAGATATATCAGTTTGATTTAGAGGATAAAATAGAGCTTTGAAGATCCAATATCGGCGTTTTTTTCTCATTGTAGTTTTTATGACTAATTGGGTGGATTAGGATCACTAAAACTAGCGGGATACTTGAATGGGATTGGGATTACCTACAAAATTTGCAAACAGACTGGGAAAATGAATGCGTTTTCTAGAAAATCGAATCAAATCTTGTGACTGTTATGAGTCACAAGTTCTGCGTTTTTAAAAACGTTTTTTTTGCACAAATCAATACGGTTTTCGTATTGTCGTATTTTCCCTAATGCCTCTAGACCTTGGTCGCCTAAACTACCGTACCCCGACCAGTTCACACTAAAGATGAAACGCGTCTCGTCGACCCCCGGGAACCCAGGAACAAGCAGCCGATAGAGGGGGAGCGAACAAACGAGAGTGTGTGGCGTGTTGGTGGGCAAGTGTGTGGCTCCTCCCACTAATCTTGCTATCATCGAACGACCCCACCTCCTCATGTCGAGACCGACCCGACACACGTGAACTTTTTGCAGGGTCTCCCCCAATTGCCCGGTGCACGTGAATACGCCTCACTCACCGCACAACTGTCGTAGATATGCAACAGTGTGTGGCGGAGATACAATACGTACACATTCGGCCAGAGGGGTCCAGTTTATGGCGGAGAAATTGGTAGGTGTAACAGGTCGACGGCTATTGTTAGGTTTTGCTTTTTTGCTTTCACGCAATCACAGATTAGATTAGAAAATGTTTTGAAACTTAGAAGCTAGGGGCGGATGGGCGGATTACTGTAACTCACAAAAAATACAAAAATCGGAAGAAGAATCAAGAATCAAAGTAAAAGAAGACATGCTTCGGTTTAAGGGTTGCGAATTGATTGTGTTGTGTCACTTTGAATAAATCAACAGAATCATTATGGTGTTGCAGATGTCGTCGAGATGGGTATTCCCCCACCGTCATTTCGCGGTAATCTAATCTCCACCCCTCTTCTGCGACCAAATTTCACATTTGCAATAAAAGCATTTATTGACTGACCAAATCGGAACTGATATGGGAACTCGGATGTCCCAGTCTTTGATCGTTTCGGTGAAGGTTAAGGGGGGATTTTCGAAGAAGTGGCGTGGTTCACGGTGTGTAAAATGAAATATCTTTGTTTTTGTCGCGCCTGGACTCAAGACTCAAATTTCTTCTTCTTCTCCTTCTTTCTTTCTTTTTCTTTTCACCTAGGTATCCAAAGAGTTCAAGATTTCAAGTTCCATGAGGTGACAGGCCTAGACAGACTTGACAAGTGATAGATCTCAGTCACTGCTGATACTGATACAACTGATAATATCCCTCCCACATCTTTCGATCATGTGTTCGATAAGTATACTATACTCATAGTGGGAGAGGCTATACAATAGAACCTGGGATCAAAAGTTAACTCGACTATTGAAGAAAAGTGCGAAATTAAAAGGGATAGTGCAAAAAGATTGATATGGGGTTGTTGTGACAGAGACTTTGTTGGATGGAAAAAGAGCGGTAAACACCTCTAGACAGTGTCACCAACTTGCAGGAGTCCATCCACACCAAGAGTTCATACCAAAAGTCAAATTTCATCGGAATTTTTGAGGTACTGTAGATTGGAAGGTTATGCTAGAGTGTACCCAGTGAACAGAAAGCTGCAGACCAAGTTTTGAACCCTAGGTTTTGAGATCAGGGTCAGCTTTAACGGACACAAAATACGATACGAAAAGGCAGATGATATGGACTTTCGATGTTTGGAACTTTAACTTGGAGAAACGCTTTTCAAGAAGAAACAACTTACTGTAGTAGAGCTGACCAAGCGGGCATAGTAAGAGTACGTGCTGAATAACCTCTCAATCAGTTCCAGCCTTCATTGATATGTTATTTTATACTCCTGCCCCTTCCTCTTGTTTCAATGACACTGATCTTGTTATTCTTAAAAGTCAGTCGAAAAGTCAGTCGAAAAACCAGCGATAAGAGAAAGGTAAGAACCACCTACGTTTTACATGGTGTGTGTTTTCACGTAGGATGGTAGACTACGTCCCCCACCGGATTATTGCATCACCAAGTGTGTTTCACGTGGATGCACTCATTCCCCCGGATACCCCCAAAGTTCTATGAGCTTTTTGTAACAAGAGGAAAGAACCCATCCCGCGACACATTTACACACAATGTCCACACTAACTTGCATCAGCCTGATGTGTTTTTGAGAAAAGAAACGAAAGCGGACAAGCAATTTGTGGTGCCGCTGTGGGGTTGATAAGAAAAGATACATTTTTGTGAGGCTGTTGTTAAAAGGAATCTGAATGTGACACCCAGTTACCGATCTTTCACGGGTTTCCCCTTCTCCTGCACTCGCAAATTTGAAATTCACATGATGGCAACGTGTGCGTGAAGGGGTGCAGCGGACAGAGTTGACCTGTTCTTTGAAGCAGCATGATAATAGATCGGATCGTTGGATCACGTGATTCGGAAGGAAAAGTTGTTTGTGGGGACTGGAATGGGGTGGTTGTGTGAGTGTTTGTGTTCGGTTCGAAGTTGAGATCTCTGGTCTCTGGAGTGAGGTTTCAACTTTTCATCACTTTTGCAAGATCCAAGAGACCCGGCTCAAAGACAAAAAGTTGTTTTGCACCAGTGGAAAAATGCAAAAAGCTCATCAATCAGGGAGAACCTAGAGAGATAGACAAAAATGAGCACGTTGCTCTGAAGAAGATCATTACAGCAAGAAGGGCCTGGAAAACAGATAACAAACAAATTAATCACTTGTTCGAGCCCTTGTTTATGTTTTCTGTTTTGACTGGGAAATCTGTGAATGAATCCAGGGGTAGGTATAAGTGGGTCTAGAACTATTATGATGTCCTACCTAGAGGTTTGGGGTGGATAAATATTTACAAATGTTATCAGGAGGGCAGCACAGAACACGTTTGCTGACTTGGTATCTTATTTTAGGACGCGACCGACACACCGGCGACGGTGGCAGTCGGTTGCAAAAAGCAAAAAAAAGTTGGGATCGGGGAAAAAAGGGAAGTTACTACGGGATATGAGTTTTTTTAGGTTTTTTGAAGAGCATGGGTTAAAGATTTTCTAACGTGTTCACTCTATTGGATTGCTATGTATTGGTCCTTAACGATTTTGTTGTTTTTATAAATTTTCTAGTGAGTTCTCACTTACAGTGGGAAACAAGAAGATGCCTATACGTTAAGCGGTTACAGTACTCTTGTATGATGTCCAAAACTACCCAATCTCAGTACAAAGTCTAGCACTACTCTCTATCAAGTTCCAGATGTTTCGAAACGCATCACAGCACGTTTCTTCTCTAGTTGATGTACCCACTTTTGCACTTATCACACTACTGATCAACTAATGATCATGCACTCAGAAAGCATTTTGCTATAGAACTATAGAAATCAAAAGTTAAAGAAGAGGAGTTTCCTGAAGCCTCTTAGAATCGGAATCGGGTGATAGGTAACAGTCAACTAACTGATAAGCAAAGATTTTATGAGCTCAACTTTCGACAGTCATGTCAACAAGAATGATAGTGGGGGACTAACTGATAATGTTGAAATGAATTGTCTGATTCCGACCGATTCTTTTTCTGCCTTCTTGACTGTTCTGGTACAAACACATCCATTAAGTAGACAAGACCACGTGACCGGAGTTTTACGTCATTTTGTGACTGGATAGGCAGATTTTGCAGAAAAACAAAAAAAAGAAAACAAAGTGTCGTTCCACTTCGTGCAAACCATTGATAGTACTAGTAGAACTACTAGAATCAAGTTCTGTATGTGTATATCATATATGTTATGACAAGTTCCCTTCAAAACTAACACTTCTTATAAAAACAAGTCGATCTGATTCTGATTACATTGAATGGTCTCGTTGATCAAAGATTCGGCCATTTTTGATTTATAGTTAGGGTCGGGGGAAGAGATGAAATATAGACGAGAAGGGGTGAAGTCTCACTTATCAATAACAGTTCGGTAACAGTCATCAGTTTTCAAAGTGGGAACTGGTTTTTTGTTGTCTTTGGTTTTGTGTTGAAAACTATATCTATCTCTAAATTTATATCTTTCTATCAACAAAAGTAATCAGAGTTCCTGGTCGTTCTCTGACGGTCTTGCGGCTACTTCAAAGATACAGATACTTTTGAAAACAAAAAAAATGTCAAAGAAAAATCTAGAAATTAGTGTTTCGGGGAAGCAAATGGAGGTGAAGCAAGAAGTCATATAAACGGCCGTATTTGAACTATGATAACGGTTTATAGCGGTCATTCGAACAGAAATGCTAGTAGGCAGGTTATCAGTGCTGATAAACCGATTGTAAATGCAGGACAGTGACAAGACAGTGACAAAACAGGAGATGAAGAGTTCTACATGTGCAGAATTGGTGTGACCCATAGTACCCAAACAAAAAGAGCGTACCTGTATTTGATCTTCCAACTCATTTTCTTTGCTCTCGGAAGAATCCCAATCGATTCCTGCGATTCCCAAGCTCAACTGCTCAATCAAGATTTGTTCAATGGTGCAAATAGTAAACAGAATGAGTCTTCATTATTTCCTCCACACCGCCTGTATGTGTTTTGTGGTTGGCGAACGAAGGGGCCGCTTCTCTCTTCTTCCCCAACTCTCCTCCTCCTCCCGGGGGCCGCTTAGTCCCGTTTCGCTATCACTTGTCTCTTGTCTGGGAGTCTCACTCTCTCATTAGACATTGTTTGTCGAAAAAGAAAATGGGTTTTGAGAGTGAGTGTGGCGATGGCGATGCACCAACGGCAACCCCCGAAACTTCACGTGTGCCGCCACGTGTTTCGCGTATGGGGTCTGTTTGCAGGCGGGGCTGCTTCATACGAATCTGGCTGGATGTTAGGAGAGAAAGATGATCAGCCAGCAAAAAAATCTGCTATCTTTCTTCTATCTTCCCTTCACTTTATCTTCACTCAATCTCAATTGAAAAAGAGACAATTTTTCTTCTTGATACATGATACCAGGAGGTGCCTACCACGGCGTGGTGTTCTAAGTGGTGCGACCGAGTGAAAATGAGCTGACATCTGCAGATCGCCTGTTTACACATGTTCCACACTCCTGCTTTCTACTGATGTCCTCACACATTCCTTCAACACACGCACAAAATATGATCGTTGGTGGGGTGGTGTGGTGATAATAAAATTACTACCAAAACAAGCATGGAAGGTCGCGGTCTACAATCGTCACATCACGGACATGGAAAGTGCTGGGTCAGCATCTGCTTAACTGTGCACGCTTTTTCGATTATAAGCGGTCGTCTAAGTCGTTAAATTTGATGGGTTCTTTGTAGTCAGGAAAACCGGAACATAGTAGCAAAACGTAACTATCACCTTGTCACGTGACATTTTCAAGAACACATGGTGTATCCCATAAACCAAACCAAACCAGTTGATTTGATCCCCCGAACAACCTTGGAAACGGAAACATATCCGAAAACCACCGTAACCGTAACTAAAGCCAAACCAACAAAGCCATAATTCACTGTCCAGACGGCGCCCCAAGCCCAAGGCCGACATTACAAAACATTTTCTTCCCCCACTCACTGTATATCAGATGATGTCAGTAAAAGTATGGGATGGGTTGGATTGGTAACAATAGAAGATATGCTTGGTTTTCTCTCCACTTTTCTTGCATTTCCGCTCGGTGCTGTATATATAGGAAGGGTCTTCCGAGACGAGACAGAAACAGTTTTTCTGGAGAGGAGGTGAGGAAGTGCAGCAGGGGAGGATGGAAATTAGCAAGGGTTACATGGGAAGTGCATTTTCGAGATGGTTTTGAATGTCTTTTGTTGCACTTAGGGGAGTTTTTGAAGGTTTTTCCTGCAAAAAGTGCAGGCAAACATCAAGAATCTTTGCACTTGGTGTCTTGTTCAATTTGAAACTAGAAACTCAGGTCAGAAAGAAACAAAGAAGTCAATTTGATATGAATGCGGCAAAAAACCCAGCGAAAAGCGTGGGAAGAAAAGTGGGAGTCCTGATGACTTGCAGATGGAAGATGGTGACCACAGAATACTAAACAACCATCTCTGCAACAAAACCAAATAAGTGGACCTTGTTTACACACAGATTCTCAATGGTTTTCAAACATATCCTCACACCTTTTTTTCAATTTCAGGTATCACTGGGATGTTGAGATTCTATACGGCAAAAACTTTATGTTGCTAAATCAAATAAAGAAGTTCCGATTTGGAAAACTCATTAATGCAACAGTTCACAGTGTCTTCCCTACTTGGACTCTGAAATCCAAATGCAGAGCACAGTTTAGGAGCAAATTAGTGCTTCGCCTTTGCGCCTTCATGTTCCACATCCCTCATTAGCAATTTCTCAGCTCCTTTCCCCCTATTTCCCCCTCCAAAACCCCCGCACACACTCGTCGCCATGGTGACAAATTGCGCGTCATTTCGTATCGAATTTTGTCGCCGCATGCACCCTTCCCACTACAAATGGCATATTTTCTCGGATTTGGCGATGGTGTCGTGATTACTTTTGGGATTATCTGTTTCGTTTTATTGCTATGTATTCTAAACGGAAGGCAGAGAGGATTGTAAGTAATTATTTTGCATTGTGCTGGGAGGGAGGGGTAGAGAAAAAGAAGAAGGAAAGAAGGAGAGATAGAGATGACATTTGTAGCAGTAGGTTATATTAGTTATTGGATTGACATTTTGGCATTTTGATTCTCAGCTTCTATTTTGTCATATTTTTGACATTTCTGATATTTTTTGACTGATATTATTACGTAATGGAGGTTTCTATTTGGTTTCCAAAACGGAGAGTCAAGTGGTTGAAACATACTTTGTTTTATAGGTAATTTTTGGAAAAGACAGAGGAATTGAGGCAAAAAATGAAACTTGATCAATTTCAGACAATCCATAATCACGTACCTCATAATCACTGCAATCTTCCTCATAATCTTCCTCTCATGGCCTCGAAAAGGACCCAACGAACCCGAACATGACCCCAAAATCAAGACCGACATGGTCCTCTTCGCTCGTGTTATTTTCCTGTTTTTCCTGCCATTTTTCCTCATCTACCTCATCAATTTGTATGTTAGACATGATTTATTCCATGTTGTCAGGGCACAATCAACAGAATTCCGACATGGAAAACCGTGGATTATTCAGGCTAAAATAAAGAGAATGCGATGAATGAATCGCTCTTCCAATTTTTTTGATTGTTCTTTCCGGTGTTGATGCCGGAAATTGAGTGCAGGATGGAGGATACATGCAGATTGTTTGGTTCGGGCAAAAAAAGAGCATTCTCACATGTGTTTTGCGCGGAAAAAATTGCAAGGAAGTGCTCGTTTTTCTATTTTTGAAAGTGGGAAGCATTAGAACCTCAACCTCAGAATTAGTTAACGACAGAGGAATAGTGGATTAGGTGAACCAAAAGATGTTTCAGTTCCTTGAACCAATCATTTTTTCATTCTCTTCGCGAATTCCTTCGGGTAGAAGAACGCATTTTCGTGTTTTCTCGATTCTGAACCGATTTTTTCATGATTTGATGAGAAATTCGAATAGAACAGAGAAATTGGAACTCAATGATAGATAGTTTTGCCAGAATCTTTGAGTTTTTGACCGCAAAAACACAAAACTGAAAACTGGATAATTTTGATGAAATAAACTTTCAATTGGTTTCGAATTTCCTGATCTTAACTATATGATCGGAAACGATGAAGAAAATCGGTTCAGAAACAAGAAAACGGCAAAAACCCTTTACAATTCGTAGATTTTCTAATATTCCTTGTTTACCACTAAAGTTAATTTTGGCACCGTTGGTCAATTGTGGTATTTTTTAATCATTCCGTCAGTTACAGAGCTTGATTGGAGGTATAACTATGACTACCTGTTTACAATGACCATACCTAGTTTTGTCCATTCTAACTTCCTCAAAAACTTTGATTTCCTTATGAAAAACATGACCAGGTTCTGTTTTTCTGTACACCGGCGTTATTGCAGAAGCCATACTCACACTTATTAGCTCATTCAAAGCTTTGTAACACAAAAAATGGTTCCTGACACTAAAACCATCCAGACACCCTCAGGAACTCCTGCGTTTGTACTCTGATCTCAGTTTCTCAGTTTTCACATTTCCTGTTGAGCCTACGCATACCCCTCCTTGATTAGCATATTGTCCGCCTCCCAAATTTATACCACCGCTTTTCGTTCGTCGTCTTCCATAAATTTGTCTTTACTTTGTCTTGACTGCATCTTCATTTTTTGTTCTAATTTTTTTTGGTTTTCAAGATGTCTCAAGTTCTAGACTGGTCCCTTCTATCCGCTAGTACTGCTTGGTTTGTTTTCGTAACCAAAACCACCAAAACCTGAAAGAAAAACGGGCGTCAATTTGTAAACCTGTCAGATTTCACACCTCGATATGTGTACATGCGTCATATGTCAGAGGCCCCCAATTCCTGTTCTCCAATTTCAGTTTTACAGAGTGGGAAAATGAGTAATGAAAGTGCGGAACCAGGAAGATGCGGTTGAACATAAGTAATGACTACTCATTTTTCTTGGCCTCATTCCATTCCATCTCATCTTTTCTCTGATTTTGCACGAGCCATCCCATCTTTTTAGGGGGAATTGACGGATTGGTGGATGACAGTGGTACGAAATGCCATTTCAACCACACAATTAATCTTATGACGAGGTTTTTTGAAGAGAGAAGAAAAGGGAGAGGGAAAGGTAAAAAGGAGAAGTGTTTTATCTATCTAAACAGTGAAAAACTGATAAGAAACAAGTATCCTAACAAAGAAAAGAGATACAGAACATTACATATATCGGTGGGTCTTGTAAAGAAATCAGTTTTTGGCGTTTTCTCGATTCAGGATCGATTGTTTTCAAACTTTTACCGACAAAATTGGTTCAAACAGAAAATTTGAAACAGATGGACAGTCAATTTCATCAGAAAACCCCACTTTTTCACTGAAAAACATCCATTTTCTCGATTTTCTTTCGAAAACACAAAATCGAAAAGGTTGAACTGAAAAATTGAATGATTCTATGAGCAATTGACTATCAATCGGTTTCAAATGTTCTGTCCTATTCGATTTTTTCAGAAAACTTGTGAAAAATGGGTCCAGATTCGAGAAAACTGTGAAAAATCAACTTCGTTGGGAGACGGTTGCACATGAAAACAACAATGTACATGTTCCTGTTTTCTGGAAAACGGTTGAATCAAAATGACTATAACAGTTTCCCATTTTTCGAAACAGATCCTCACTGTCAAAAACACATACTCCCTTTGAAAAAGTCCACCATCTGCTAGACACCTATTCCACTAACACCTTCCTCATACTGAATGAAAAACAACCTTCATGCACCTGCTCCCCCACCCCGGAAACCCAATTTATCAACCTCCACGCCAAATGGAATCATTTTTTATGACCGACTCTGAGAAGTTCTGCTTCCTTCCTGCCTTTTCCAACTTGCTCCAAACTCCAAATTCGTTTCCCTCCATTTCCATAAAATGCATAATAAATCAGATAGTGAAAGTGAGTCGTTTTAGTGTGTCCCGTGTATGTCTGTCCCCCGGACGACTCGAGACTTTTTTTCATTCATTTCATTCTTCTTTTATTCATCCCATTTCGCTTCTCCTCCATCCTCCGTTCCTTGCTCCCCTTTGCAGTTAGTTGCAGTTCTCATTTCATCCCGTTTCATCCCATTCCCCACCACGAAAAATCATGATGAGATGGCGTAGGAGTCCTAGTACCATTCCAAACCCATTTCCGTTGTGAATTGGGTCTTGAAGAGGCGTCGATATTGCAAATGTCAGAGGCTTCTCTGCAAACACTTGACTATCTAATTTGGATTTGGATTTCGTTTTGAAAACGAAACCGAACAGAAATTGTTGTCGGACGTCATCAGCAAATAGGGAACACTTCACATTTCGAAATAGATGGATACTGTATCAGTTTTCTCAAGTCTCCATCTTTAAGCCAAAGCAAAGCACAAAACACCCAGAAACACGGAAGAGCAACAAAAATAGAAAAAAACACTTTGCTCTTTTCGGCCATTCCTTTCCTATCTCAATTCCATTCCATTCCTTCCCATTCATATTTCAAATTGACGGAACTGATGAAATTGTACACTTTCAACGTCACCTCTTACAAAAGATACTTGAAAATGTGATTTTCGCCTCGCCTTCGTTTTTCAGCTTGTTTTTTTGGCGCAGCGCACCACGGAAATCAGTTTTTGCGAGCGCTCAACTCACACGGCTGAATAGCCGTGGAGAGGCGCCTGAAAGTGTTCCAAATCAAATATGCACACAAACTTCTTTTGTAAAAGAAATGGAGGAGAGGAGACGGGGAGAGTCGGTCTTATGTGTTCCATCTCTTGGTACCCCTCTAACGCCCACGTTTTTGTTTGTAACCTAGGATTAACAGACCAAAACCATTGAGATGATTGCTTCCAAAGTGTACTGTAACTTAACGACGTGTAGTCACGAAACCCCGAAACCAAACGGACCCACCAATCTCAATCTAGCACCCACAATTATAACCTACGATTTCAAGAGGTTGCAAGCATGATGCGGTGCCTAACAATTATTCATGTGCAGTTGGAAAAAGTAGGAAAAAGTGCACGGTTTCACTGATCCGGTAATGATGAGTAGGCGGAAGGAAATACTTGCAGTGTGGGAAAATGGGAAAAATCTGGATGAGCAAAGATTGGGTACGAAAACTTGTAGCTCGTTTCAAAGTTCCAAATTGAGAAACTGTGAAGTCCGTTTTAGCTGACTTTTCTGAGAAATAGGCGTCACTACTCTATGATCCTCAAAACCACCTATTCCGTAGAAAATGTTCTGGTTGAACAGAAAAAATGCATTTTCTATAACGCCTTTTCCCTGAAAACATTGAAAACACTTGACTTTTCTTGTTCTGTGAGATGGAGATTTAGAAGTCAGATTTCAGATTTCAAATTTTTGCCTTCAAAACTGAAAACTGAAAACTCAGAATTCAAAATCAACCGAAAAAAGTAAACTTTTCAGTAATAAGTGTGAGACAATTGCATACACGTCACATTCCCAGTCACACAATAGACCGAGCTTTCCATTTCTGAGAATGTCAAGAGAGGTCAAGAAAATAGAAAATAAAGGGGGGAGATCTCGAATTTCACAGCCGATTCTTCACAGCCGATTCCCGACAAAGGCTTTTCATCTTGAGTTAATTTGGTTCGTAGGCTGCGGCGAATTGTCAGTTATCTCTTCAAAACATTTATCCGTCATTTCTTCAGTTCCCAGCTTTCAGTTTTCATTGGTCACTTCTCTTGTGACCTCTGAAAAGCTTACTCATGTCTGGATTCGTATCCAGTACCCAAACTTGATTGACACTTTCGACCAGGTGGCGTCAATGAAAAGATTCTGAATTCATAACTTGAACGTGTCACTTTTTTCTTCCTAGACTGACTCCCAAACCAGAAAGACCAAAAATCGTTCAAAGACAGTACAAAACACACTCATCATCTCATCGCCCATTCTTTTCTGCTCCTGACTTTCTCGGGAATCCTTTTGGAAATTGGGAATCGACTTTACTCTTTTCAATAATGAATGCCATGGGTGGTTTTGCGTTTTGCGTTCTGAAAATGGCAAAGCAAAGCCAACCGGTTATGAATTTCATATTTCTCCTTGTTATTTGCTCCGTTTTCCCATACAAAAGATCTTCTTAAAGGTCTCCTTCTGATTGATTTCAAACGCCCACATGCCCAGCCCAGCCCAAAAACACATTATTTCATTTCCTTCACTCATCCATTTATTCAAGCAGAACAATTTTTCAGGGGGGAGGGAGGGAGAAACGGCGAAATTGGGGAGAAAGGGGCGTGGCTTTGAAGACGTCCTTCCGAACTCCACCCCTTTTTTGGAGGGGTGAGGAGCCTCTGTCATAAGGTTCTCCAAACACATTCACATTGCGGTTTTTTCTTATTTTTTCTTCCTTTTCCAGATCTTTCTTGACATCTCATACTTTGGTGTTTCAGGTACAATGCTCAGCTTCTCGCGAATCGTCTTCGTTCTCCTTGTCTCAGCCTGCGTCATGACACTCGCCGCGCCAAAGCAGATGGTGTTCGGTTTTGGAAAACGGTAACTTATCGATGACTTTTTCAGTGTATAACAAGACAATTTTCAGCTCAATGGACCTGAGCGAGATGCCCGAAGACGTTCCGATGAAACGCTACAAGCCGCGAAGCTTCGCGATGGGATTCGGCAAGCGCGCTGCCATGCGCAACTTCAACATGGGATTCGGCAAGCGATCGGCTCCAGTTGAGCCACAGTTCGGTTGGTGATGAAATGCTAGCCTAGCCCCCTTCTAACCCCTAACCCTACCCACAGCTTACTGTCAGTGCTTCTTGTGTTGAGTCTTGAGCAAGCCTATCTATAAGTCATTCGTTTTAGACTTCGATGCCATCTAATACCCACCATCACACACGCACAAGGGGTGAATGGCGCCAGCACAATACCAAAAACAGTCTCTCTCTCTCTCTCTCTTTTTGTATTCTATCCTATCCACCATCTCTCTCTCTCTCTCCCTTTTCCTATCCCACCACTCTATCTCCCTCTTCTGATATCCCTGTCCCCTCCACCCAAACCGATCCCATTTTTGTCGCACTTGCTGAACGTTTCGTTCTGGTTCCCAAGCTGAATAAAAATGTTTCTAGTTAAAGAGTGTGCTCGCTTTTCCCACATGACACCAAGAAAAGGGTATGTTGTGGTATGAGAATGAAAAAGAATGTATGTGTGTGTGTTTTATTTGGTTTGACTAGATGTCAGATAGGATAGCATAGCACCTTAGCCTAGAAATCCTGGATTTCAGAGGATGAGGAGGAGATCGCTGTCCCAATCTTCCTGTTCAAGCGACGAATGATCATGGGACTTGGACGATAAGGTGAGACGTCATCTCACTTCCGAAAATACATGACAGAGCCAAAACTTAATGGTTTCACCCTAACTTCATTGTAAATTCTGGTTCCCTTGTGCCTCTGTAGTTCAAAACGTTTGAAGCTCGACTCAAAAGTTTTATGTGTTTTATGAGCAGTGTTTTAGTATTTTATGACGAGTGCAAAAGATGAATAATTCAAAAAAAGAGCGACACAATTGAAATCTTCCTTTTCCAGAACCAAACTTGTCGGCTTCCAACAACTCTCCAACATAGGGACACTGATGACGACTGCACAATCTACGAAACTTTTCCTTTGAATCTTTTTGAACCTGTCCGATCCGATCTCGAATTTTCAATCATTTCTGTGAATTTTCTTTCCAACTTATGAGAAGAATAAAACGAACGCTTGCCCTGTTGTCAAAGGGTTTTCAGTTTTTCGGGATTTCAGAGTCAACACACATCACTGAAAATAGAACTGCTTATTCAATTCCTGCCCACCCCGTCAATCCGTCACTCCCCAGCTGGCTAACAAAGAGGAAAAAGTTGCGGAAGTCGTGAGCTCCGGGATCATATCAGTTGCCTCTCTCTCTCTCCGCATGCCGATCAGAAATCGCTCCGTTTTTCGGGCATCTTCGCTTTTTCCTGCCTGATAGGAAAGCGCCTGTCGGAGAGAACTCGCTCTCTTGTTGTACATTGGCAAAGGCAAGAAGAGCAATTGGTTAGACACCTGCTTTGTCGCGTCGGCGCCACGCTTCAAGCATCGAACTGATCAGCCATCTCTCTCTCTCTCTCCCTAGTCTTACACACTGGGCGGGAAGGCTTACGTATGTGTGTTGGGGGATGTGAAACACTTTCGGAGACCTCAAAATAAGCGAGCAACCAACCTGAAGAAGAGAGGGATGTGAAACGATGGGAGGCGAGGAGGAAGGTGATGGGTGAGGAGGTGCCCGCAGTGAAATAACTGGCAAAAACACGAAGACAGAAGAATGGGAAATGGGAAATTTGTGCTCACATCAATTTTCGTTAACAACAATACAACATGCATCACCTGCCATGGGGAAGAGTCGTGTTCTGAAGGGAAGTATAGTCACTTCGAACACTCCAGGTGCTCAAAAGCTCAAAACTTCCACTCCTCAACTTGGATTTCCCATTCTTCATCTAAAAATACCTACTTTTTTCTCTAACCTACAACTAAAAAGTAAGAAGCCAAAGATGACACCCAAACCTGTAACCCTATCCTTACACACGTGTTCTCCCTTATCTCTGCTTCCCATGACATGAATCGTGAAGGTCTACTCTAGGCCCACTCTATCATCATTCCGGCTTCGAAATTTGAAGTCCCGAAATCGATTCCACATTGAATGGCATTTGGGCTCTCGGTCTTGGCTGGCCAACGCGCTGTGTAAAATGTATATAAATCTTGCGGACCACGCTGGCTGGTCCGGTCCGAAATTTCAAATTTCAAATTTCATAGTCATCCTATCCCTAACAGCAAAAAAAGTTTCGGATTCGACTTGCGGATTCTTGGTTTTTTCCAGTTTTTCACCAGACATTTCGGCTGAGATGGAATTAGCGCTAATGGCTCTGGAAGCAAGTTTAATTTGAAATGTAGCCGCTCTAAAGATTACACTGACACCTTTTCGCTAACACATTCTTCTCACACCAGTGTGTAATCATCATAATTTTAATGGCCCTGCCAATTGGCAAGTCGGAGCTAACTGACTGAAGCTCATTTTTCACTTTACCACATGAAGCACACTAATGCTGAAATTAACTAGTGAACTTTGCCCGCTCCTGGTCCCTTTTCCCTTCTTCTTAGGATCCCTCACTAATCAACAATGCCATCGTTCCCCGGGTCTTTCTCTTCTTCTCTCAAAAACAAGTGGCAGCCGGGCCGGGCCATCCGACTCGAGCGCACCTCACATTGATGCGATCGGCAAGAAATGAGAAGAAAACGAGAAAGCGTTGTGTTGTTGAGCCAGGCCAGGGATCTCGGATCTCCAATCCTCCCACTCATTCTCCCTATCTTTCCGCCTCCTCGTCCTTCGCCGCTTCTGAGGTCACACTGACTGATGGATCTGTTCTACGAGAGCCATTTTCCGGCACACAGATCATCAAAAACCTAGTCCCGCCTCTGCGGCCCTCACCGGAAAACAGAAAACACAACAAAACATGATAGCTGATAGCCCTTGATAGCCCTTGGGTCACGGAACAATCGCCCACTTTGCACTTTTTCAATTTGATCTCATGGTGATCAATTTTTGTCTTTAGCTTTACTACACCACTAGTGTATCTCATTTCAAGACAACAATACCCTGCTTGACATATACCTACGCAGCTGTCTGTTGTCATATTTTTGTGTTTTCTTTTTTCTTTTGTCTCTTCTTCATTTTTCATTTCTCAACTTTAACTTCCAACTTCCATCTCCCATCTTTCATCCTACTTTTCCAGTGCGTCGAAGATGTCCGAGGTGGATCAGGAAGAGTTCCACGACGCTCCGGAAGAGGCCATCATCGAGGTCCAGAAGGACTTTGTCGCCGAGATTGAGCAAGATAATAGCAATGCTCAAGTCGCCGGTAAGTTAGGAGAAAAGCGTTCAAATTTGATGGAGGGTTTTGTAGAAGAGGGTGAGGAACCCTTGGTGACTGCTGAAGCTGATGATGAGAAGAGCGCTCAGCAAGTTGATGAGGACCGTACTGAAGATCAGGTAACTTAAAAAGAGGGCCAAAAACTAGGAGACTAGTGAGTTAACTGATGGCAAAATGATGCCAGATCTAACTGACACTGACACCAATCAAAAAACAATGCCTATAGCTTAGCCCCAACTCCAACTGTTCAAGCTCACCCAAAGAACAAAAAACAACAAGCACAAGCAAAAATATTTTCAATATATATATCCTTGACACCTTCTCAATATCATCTCTTATTATCATGTACACATTTGATGATTCCGTAAACAAGTTCCCTTCAACCATCACCCGTCACTGATATCGGCGGGATATAAGACAAGAGATTGCTCGATGCGTAGGAGTCCGTCGGGGAGGAAAGAAAAGCCGAGGCTCTGTGTTGAGACGAGACCAAACTATTTTTTGCGATCCCTTTCGTTGGCGTTGCAAAACGCAAACAACCAGTCATCCCCAACTCCTCCGCCATTATCGCTTTCGAGAGTGTCTGGTCTGCGCTAATAAATCTGAACGCTTTTTGAGATTTATGCATTTTCATCTCTCTTCCATTTTGTTATTATCAGTCAGACTGCTTAGGTTACCATCGGACCTAGAGATGAGACCTATACCATTCGATAGAGCATGGTCCAAAACATATGAATTCACTAATAACTTTTGCCCTCGAGTCCATTTGACCCAGTTAGGAAACCTCAAAGTCATTTTCAGTACTAAAAATTAGCACTGAAAAAAAATTTTTCACGCAAAATCGAAAATCAGTTGAAAAAATTAGTACTGAAAATGACTTTGAGGGCTCCTAACTGGGTCAAATGGACTCGAGGGCAAAAGTTATTAGTGGATTCATATGTTTTGGACCATGCTCTATCGAATAGTATAGGTCTCATCTCTAGGTCCGATGGTAACCTAAGCACTCTGACATGTTAGCTAGAAAACATAGATTCACGTATTATATTTTATCCCTCCTCCCCCTACCATCCCCGAAGAAAAGTATGTAATGTTTTAAAAATGCTGAGAACCAGATGTTCTTTTACCGCCTAGGATCCCCCACTGGCACTCAGATCAAACAAATCACCATCTGACTAGTGTGCCCACTCGAGGTGTTCTGTTCTGTTCTCTCGTCACTTTTGATGTTTCATTCTTATGTGATGTGTTCAGGTCCCCGATATCACTGGAACGGAGTACGTGGACCCAATGACTACTAGCATGGACGGAATTGAGGATCTTCCGGCGAATGAAGAGACCCAGGTTAGATATTCTGATAGTATACTCATCAACATCTTTAACTTGCATCGGTATTTCATAGACTAGTCACTTACCTAGTTCTTGAACGTCTTTCTAATCATTACTAATCAGTTCGAAGACACCATCATCGAAGAAGATGAGCTTCCGGATCAGCTAGAGTCGGCTGAGCATCAGGAGCCGCGATCAGAGGCAATCTCCTCGGAATACATCGAGGAGGAGATCATCGAAGAGGAGGAGGTAGAGGAAAGTGAACACGTGAGTTGGTTAACATAGCTAGACACTCTCATCAACCATTTTACTTCAATAATCAACCCTATTTCTCACATTCTCACGTTTCCTGGATTCACCAATCATTTTCAATTTAGGTCGAGGAATCTGCCCCAGCTGCCGATGAGCCAGCTGCTGAGGAAGAGGCGCCAAAAGAGGATGCTCCAGCTGAGGAAGCCGCTCCAGTTGAGGAAGCCGCCCCAGTCGAGGAAGCCGCTCCAGTTGAGGAAGAGCCAGTTGCGGAAGAAGCTGCACCAGCTGAGGAACCAGCCCCAGTAGAGGAGGCTGCTCCAGCTGAGGAAGAGCCAGTTGCTGAAGAAGCTGCTCCAGTGGAAGAAGCCGCTCCAGCCGAGGAGCCAGTTGTGGAAGTCGCTGTTGAGGAAGCACCAGCTGAGGAGCCAG
The DNA here is from genome assembly GCA_900883565.2 of Caenorhabditis panamensis. Taxonomy (NCBI): domain Eukaryota; kingdom Metazoa; phylum Nematoda; class Chromadorea; order Rhabditida; family Rhabditidae; genus Caenorhabditis; species Caenorhabditis panamensis. Next base: position 123,331 of record LR537615.1, read on the forward strand.
TCGCTGAGGAAGCTGCTCCAGAGCCAGAAGCAGAGAAGAATGAGTTTGAGCTCCAGGCCCCACCAGAGGGCAAGCGTCCACGCACTCCAAATGACTTGGACAACCCACCAGCGGAAGACGAGCCAGTTGAGGATGCTCCAGCTGAGGAAGCTGAGGTCCCACCAACACCAAAGACTGCTGCTTCTGCTTCGGGTGAGAAACTGTGTTTTGAACTTTGAATGTATTGGGTTTTTCAGAGAAACAATCAGTTCCACCAACCCCGAAGTCTGCGGCTCCATCTGAAGTCCCACCAACTCCAAAATCAGCTGCCCCATCTGAGGTACCACCAACACCAAAGTCAGCTGCTCCTTCAGAAGTGCCACCAACCCCGAAGTCTGCTGCTCCATCGGAGGTCCCACCAACTCCAAAATCCGCGGCTCCATCTGAGGTTCCACCAACCCCAAGATCGGCTGCTCCTTCTGATGTTCCACCAACTCCAAAGAGCAATGGACATATTGCCAATGGCAGCATCCCAGGAACCCCATCGGTTGCCCAGGAGAGGTTAGTCACACACTTTTTATTCCTTGCATGTCACTCCTCCACTTCTATCCAAAAGACACCACCCTACTAACTTTTCCATTTCATCTTAATCCAACACGCACCATTTCAGCGCCAAGGCCACCCCAGTTGCCACCCCAGCTGCTACTCCAGCTGCCACTGCCACTCCAGCCGCAACTGCTACCCCAGCAGCCACTGGAACTCCAAAGGGAAACACCGCCTTCACTTTCGAGGAGACTCCAGCTACTCCAAAATCGACTGTTCCGGCTACCCCAATTGAGTCCAACTTGACTACTCCAGCTGCACCAAAGACTCCAAAGACCCCAAAAACCCCTCGCACCCCACGCACTCCAAAAACACCTAAGACACCGAAGGCGTGAGTTTCTTTAGATAGTTGCACTCTTCCTTTCTTTCCTATCTACCTTTTTGATTCACTTCTACGTAGCAAACAATAGTAAACATATTCAGCAGCTAATCATGATAGTTTAGAGCTGAACCAGAGCCAGAGCCAGTTGAGGAAGAGCCAGTTGCTGAGCCAGAGCCAGAACCAGTTGTGGAGGCTGAACCGGAACCAGAGCCAGTTGCTGAGGAAGCTGCCCCAGAGCCAGAAGCTGTCGAAGAGGCCCAGGAGCCAGCTGCCTCTGAACCAGAGCCAGTTGCCGAAGAGGCCGCCCCAGAGCCAGAAGCCGTTGAGGAACCAATTCAGAAGACCGAGGTTGCTGAGGAAGAGTCTGCTCCACCAGCAGCTCGTCAATCTTCTCCATCTCCACCACCAGCTCGTCGTCGCGTTCAGTCTCCATCTCCGGAAAGAAAACGCACTTCCCGTCACGCTGACCGCGACATTACCAGCTACGATGAGGACTCTTACAGAACGGTTCCACCACCAAGAATCCCAGCCGCCACTTCCTTCTCCTCATGGAGCCCACCAGACAAGCAGAGCTACACTCCGATCAGGTATGTATCGTATTTCATACTCCCACAAAAAACAACCGTTCAGCCCATTCGTGAGCACTGCCAACAAATACCGCAACGAGTACACTTCTGGCACTAGCTACCGCCCAAGCAACATCTACACTTCTCACTTTGACGATATTGTGGCTACCGGAGCGTTCTCCTCGGCTCTTTACTCTACTACCAGATTGATCGAGAGATCGCGCAGTCGTACTCGTGAACGCAAGCAGGCCATGAGATCTCAGAGATCTGCTTCTAACTATTACAGGTATCCCAGATCTTCAGCTCTATCACATTCTGATTTTAGATACGTGTCTCAATACCCTGCCCCAACTCGTGCTCGTGAGTACTCCACACCACCAACCCGGGCCGTCAGCCGTCCCCCAAGCCGCAACTCGAGCTTTGTCTCCTTCATGGACTACTCGGATGCTAAGCAAGGAGAGCTTTCCCGCGCCAACTCGCGCAGCTCCATCTACGACTCGCTCTCGAGAAGCACTTCCCGCGCCAATGTGGATGCCTACCTCGGCGGAGGCCGTTTGTCTCGTGTGGACAGCTATGTCCGCGACATCCACACTCCCTATGAGTACGAGGTGAGATTTGATGCGTTAGAAAAGGCATAGAAAGGGGATGGTGAGAAAATAAGAAGAGCAAAGTAAACAGCACGTTTCATATCAAACCAAACCCATTCCAGGTTCCATCCACCTACGACCGATACCGCTCGTCTTCCCGAGGACCATCCTACTCTACTATCAACGGATACACTGTAAGTTGTGGTGGTTTTTCGTGTGAAACACTGGTGTCTAGGGCTATTTGTCTTTATCCACATTGTCAAGTGGTTGTTAGGGGATTAATGACCAGTTTTTGTTGCCATTCCTATTCAGTTTGCATCTGAGTTTGCGGCTAGCTAGTAACGAATCACTTTGTAACTTTTTGGTTGGCTAATGGTTTTCGATCTGATCACTTTTTTCTTTTTCCCAACCCCACCCAAGATCACAATCGAACAAAAACAACACAAAGAGAGAAAGTTTTCCCCCTGCTGGTAAAAGATATTGTATCTATCATCATACAGTGAAGTGGGTCTGGCAAACAAAATGGTAGGGTAACTTGAGGCGAAAAATACACGCACTTTGCGAGTCAAGCAGGCAGTGAGCACAAACACCTGCGCACTCCAGAGCCTCAGAGCGCCACAAAAGATAGTCAAGTCGCATCCACAATCCATCCCAACCGTTGTTGCGTTTCGTTTGGTCGTCTCTCGCTTGGTTTAGTATTAGACCAGAGCGTCCCCCCCTCCACTTTCCGGGAGCCAAAGCCAGCCACCAGTTCCCCGGACACTTCACTAAATTCTCTTCTCCTCCCACTCTTTTTCCGCTAGTCTTGTCAGATAGTTTTCTATTGACTTGGTCTAGTCCAACCACCAGTCGTCAGATCTCATCAACTACCAAAAAAAGCCCTATTACAATGTATCTCTTCTCGAAGAAACGTATATTCAGACAGAAATTTGACCTCGTAAGTCTGAAAGCCAACTCAAAACAAGCCACACCAGTGTTTTGCACGTTACCCCAAGCATCTAACCAGGTTCCAAACCTCACCCTTCCAGGCTTACACCTCTTCTCCATCTTACGTCGAGACTGATTCCACCCGTAGAATGAAGAGATATCAGAGAGACACCAGCCCAGCTATGGTCCGCAGCATGTATGAGGTCAGCAAGACCCCTCACTCTGTTTTCTTTAGTCCTACATTAGTCCCCCTGTCCTCGATAACGATATAACGTCCTTGTCTAATTTCTTTGCACTACTAACCGGAACGCATGACTCATTCCGGAACGCCAATGCCACGTGTCAGTTGATTTCAGGGACGCATCGGACAACTCGAAAGATCGCTCTCTCGTGAGGTCATCCAGAAAGACAGAGTATGTTTTGTTTCGTTTCGTCTTTATTTTGTGGTCCGTTTATCCATGTTATATGTTTGCTTCAGTTGCGCACCGAGTACCAACAATTGTCCTCGAAACTTGACCAAGCCGTCCGTCAAATGGAACTGCTCAGGTCTAACTCGTACAGCAACTTCCGTGGACAAAGCCTTCCCCGCACTAGCGTCTACTCCCACTTCTACCCGCACTACTAAATGTCTTCAAACTTCTCATAGACCGTATCAGAATTCATTTCCTCTAGATTTCGTTTTTTCCCATTTCTTTGCACCCATAAACGCTGCCAAGTCTTCCCAATGCTCCTGATTCTGCAGGAGTGTCTCTTTAGTACAATCCTTCTTTTCCTATCCTCCTACTCTTTCACATTTTCACCTTTCTACCTGTATAACGTTTATTCTATTCTATAACGATTGCACAAAAGGTAAGAATGCTGAAGAGAATGCTGCTTTTTACACGTGTGCTTCTTTTTTTTCTCACCTCTCCATAGCTAAATGTTTTGTGTATTTAGAACAACCCTATTAGTGTAATAATGTGTGTGCTACTACTAACTTATAGACATTGATGAAATCAACATTTTCAGCCCGTATACACCTCCCAGTATGGAAGATCATCGGCTGATAAATCGGCCGGATATTCGGCGCTCCATAGCTTATACACTGGATTTGCGCGCGACTGGGCTACCTACAACTGAAAGGTGACCTACTTAGGGTTTGCTGTACTTTTCTGAACATGCACTTTCAGGTGGCGACTGGGAAACGTAGTGTACGGCGGTTTGTACCGTAAAAAATACGACGCTGACCTAGAAAAAGCTGTTCAATATTATAGTACTTCAGCCAGAAAGAGAAGAACCTGAATATAGCCCCTATTATCACCTCTCAATTTATCTGTACTAGCCTCTCTCTCCTTCTCTTTTCCCCAAAAAACATCTTTTTCTGTCTCTTTTTGTTTACCTTAACAGTGTCCGTGATGCCAAGTCATTGAAAATTATCCTTCCATTTAAAACAACAACAAAACGAAACGAAATCTGAACTTTTTTTTCTTTTCTTTTTAAACTTTTTCCCATTTTCTTAGTTATGTAGAGAGATTTGAACACGATTATTGAAAAAAGAACCAAAAATTATAAACATATATTTTGTTTCACCAGAATCCAGAATCCCCACCCCAAAAAAACTGCCTGTTGTATAAGATTTTCTTTCCTGTATTTTTTTTCTTGTAAAACTCTGTATTTTTGCTTTTTTTGTAACATCTTGTAGCTTGAATCTATTTTTTCTAAACTTCTAAACTTTCATTTGTCAATGAATAAAGTAATGGATTTACATAATCAACCCGCTATACAGATAAAAACTGAAGGTAATGAACACCGTAGGAAAAATGGAAAATGGTCAAGAAAACAATCACAAATCGGTGATTCCGCTCCATGGGTCGTTTGAGCAAACGACTGCCGCTGGGACTTGCATCACTTTGAAGAATCCGGACCACATTAGAGGAAGGCCAAAGAAGCAGATGGACCTGAAAAAGTATTGTGAAATTTTTGTCTCTCTGAATCAGAGTCTGATATCACTTTCCACCTGGTCAGGTCAATAGAAACCGGTTCTGAAGATCAGCAAAAAAGGGGAACGTGTTTGGTTAACTGACCTGACCCCCATTTGATCAACTAGACAAAACAAAAAACTGAGAGTGATCTCTTTCTAAGGATTGGGAATAGAGATACTGTACTGTACATTAAAGTTCAATCCTGATTTTGATTCGATTACTTCGAATTACAATGCGTTTTCCGGTCAATTCTCATTAGTTTGCGGTTGCAAATTGTACTTTTGGGGGTTACAAACTTACATGATAAATCCTGTGGCTGTTGATGCAAGTGTAGCTGCTTTTCTCTGCTCATTATACACTCTCTCCAATTGCAAAGCTACATTTTTCGATTGATTCATCTGAAAGTTTTTGTGGTACAGTGTAAGTTATGAGTGGAACATTTCAAAAAAAGAGTGAAAAAAGACAAAATAGGTAGAAACATCGAACTAAATACTCAAAACAAACAGAGACAAAACAAAAACAAGCAAAAAAACACCTCCAAGATCGAAGATTTTCAGATAGGACGGAACAAGGAACAGTCTGAAATTTGTTGAGACTGATCAGTGCCCGCCGACCCGACAAAGGGAACAAATAAACTATGGATGGAAAGGGGGAAAAGGAAGGGGGTAGTGAAAGGAAAAGTTCATTGGAAAAGAAGAGTGATTGCGCGCGTTGGTCTTCTGTCGATTTTTTCGAAAAAAAAAGAACTTTTTCAAAGTTGAAGTTGAAGTGGTTGCGGTTAAAACTGACCTGGAACCTAATGTGGAGAGACTGACCACAACAAAGGTCTTGAAAAGTTTAGTTATAAGAAGATTAGAAGGGGTCACACGAGAAATGCTTACCATGTAACCTTGTGGTCCACCATCATCTTTTTATAGAGGCCTCTCCTCCTAATCCAAACTTCACGCTCCTCTCTTTCTCCTAAACCTAAACTAGATCATGTTATACTCTGGTTTTATCTTTATTCAAAACCAGTTCAGTCATATGATGTTGCGAATTCGCCTCGCGCCCACCCTCAATCAGATGTTCCAAGGCGTGTGCGTCCTTGACATACTGTAGGGTACCAGGTGGCTACTTGTTACTTATCTATGTATCTTTTCTTGCAAGATTGAAGATTATCCATCAACTAGAGTCAGTCATGCGGTTTTGGCCCAGGAGAACAGAACAGTGATCAGGGGTAGGATCTTGATGATCAAATTGGAGGTAGGGGTTGGTGACGTGAGGAAAACAATATGGCGAACGGTTTAGAAAGTGATGTTCCAGGTGGGAATCTGTTTTCTATTTCTCTAGGTCTCCCTCTCTTTTTTCATCAGTCATTAGAAAGTTTGAAGTCGTTGAGTAAGTGGCAAATAAACTGTGATGTGATGATGGTCAAGATGGTCAAGAAAAAACTTAAAAACCTACAGAAAGGTCAGTTCAAAACGAAGCAAAAGAAGCGAAAACACACAAACCCTAAGATCCATCCCAAAAAAGTGTGTTACTGGAGCGAAATGTGGATACGGATCGACCTTGACTTAGTTTTCGCCCTTTCTCGATAGCATTTTTGATAGCGACCCTCCTCCGACTAGCACTTTCACCACCCATCGTTTTTGCACAGGTATCGGGATACATAAAGGGAAACAGAAGGAGAAGTGAAAAGGGATGAGACGACCGTTGTCCTACATAATAAATCAGTTTTCGCTCTTTCTCTCTTGGTGGATTTTCGGTTTTGTAGAGAGAGTAGATGGTTAAAAAAAGCACACGGAAGCGTCGGCTGGATGAACATGAATGGGAAACATATGTTGATCGTGGGAGTTGCTGACTTTGAGAAGGAAAAAATACGGTAATCACAAGTGTAACGTTTCTCGCGCAATATAAGTGTTCAAGAAGGAGAAGAAAAGTGCAAGAAAGCGGGTACCCACCTCAAAAAAGATTTTATGGTAAGGTTTTTTGTGGATGGTTCGCAATGAAACAAGAAGAACTATCATCTGTGAACCGTACACAAACCATGTTTTCCTCATCTTTATCCATCCTGAGTACAATGACTTCCGAGATGCGATAAGCGGTGAGTTTGTTCGCAGACTAGTCTGTGTACACCAATCTCCGCCCGCTATTTTCTTCTAATTCGAGTAAAATTTTTCCTTTACTTAAAACGGTGTCAACTATTGACGAAACTTATAGTACGTACTCCAAAATTGTTTTGTTATATTTTTGAAAAACTGTTTTTAGACACGCAATGTGATTGTCGTTGTAGATCACGCTGTTTGAGCAACCACTGAACGAGGGAAAAGAACGCACGAGAAGAAGAGAAATGAGAAGGTAAGATAAAAATAATTGTTCCGTTTCTATTTTTGGAGTTCTTTTAGTGATTTTTTTGTGAAGTCAGTGTTTTCTTTTTCATTTCACTTAGGTTTTTCGAATATTTGCTACATTTCTTTTTGTGTACTGTTTCGTTATATTGTTTTCAGAAATGGGGTGGTCCCCTACGGGGAAATTAATGCAAACTATCGATTGCGTCGATATTTTTATGAAGCGAAACTTCCATGCCATAGAAGTGATCCCGCGTGCTGATCGGTCAACGTGTTCTCGACTCAAGGTAGCACCAATAAAAACAAAGATTAATTTATGATCCATTATTTCAGATCGGATTGTACTTCGCAACCATGTCGGCCTTCCTGGCACTCAATTGGTTAGACTTACTTGGCACCATGGTCTTAAGCACAAGGAAGATTCTGACTCTGGCGGATGGAATGTAAGACATAAATCATAGTTTGTTTCATTGTTGAATGTTTCAGGTGGATACTTGCCTCCACATGCAGTGGGTGGTGCACCGAAGCAGTGTTTGTCGGGAGAAGTGTAAGTTTTATTAAGTGTTCAGGCCTGAGAATAACCAAAACTGTTTTACAGAGACAGTTTGCTTTGATCTCCACAATCATCGGAGCTTTTGCGATCCTTGTTCAATCTGCGATAAGGTTTGGAACTGCTCACTGGACGGTCGGCTTCTTTCAAGGATTCACTATGGCAATGACATGTGGTATGAAATGATTCAAAATCGATATTTTAAATCCGTTATGCTGACAAGAAAAGAAATAACTGAGAAAGAGGCAAAATAGGGAAATTGTTTTTTTTTGAAAATTGAAAAACATTTCCAAGCATTCATGTATTGTCTTCGTGAATTCTTCTAAACTTTTGTCTCAAAGAATTTACATAAATGATAACCTTATACAGATTTCTTCAGAATAATAAGATTTTCGAACGCGTGTAGACGTTTTATTATTTTCAGGAGCAGCGGAAACGGGAATGGAGAATGTTTGCAAAAAAAGAAAGGCAACATGCAAAGCGATTTGCACTCTGGTCGTTATGTTCTACTCGATTTGCGCGTTCTCTTCCGAAAAAGTTCCATTCGAAACTGCTGGAATAAGCTGGAACAGTAGCTATTTGCTGGTACCATGCTTGACTATACTTGCAGTGACAAAGGTAAATGAGGCTCAAAATCGATTGTATCTTCAAATTTAAACTGTGGACATAAGCTTAGAAACACACCAAATTCTTCTAGAATAAAATTTGAATCTTCTGATTTGAAGAAGATTGGGAACGGAGCTCATAACAACTTGTTCTTGTCTGTTCTCATTACCAGAGACACACACCGTTTTTAGATCCCTCTTTTTTTCGAAGTCACTTTTTTCAATAGATAATTTTTGTTATCATAAGTTACTCATAAGAAAGCAGTTAAAGAAAGCCAAACCCTCCAATTTTAAAATACTTGAATTTTCCCTGGCTATTCAGAGAACTGAAAAACATTACAAACTTGTCATCTATCAATTTGTTCACGGTGAACTACATTTCAGAAGCCAAAGCGTCGGTTCGTGACAAACCTATCCTGGTACCCGTCACGATGCGATGAAGTTTGTCAGTTTCCTATCGAAGAGATCGGGCATTACGAAATCGTTCGGACTGATATAGACGACGAACACTTTGTTGTTGTCACAGGAACAGTAATCATTGAAGGGAACCAAGTGGACACATACTTTCACTTGGTGTTGTCTCCAGATGGATTCATCGAGGAAGTGCCACCAGCGGGCAGACTGTTCAGTTTGCTGCGTGCCACCGACAAGAGAGATCTGACTGATCTGCTGCATCTTTGTGAGGACAAGAGTTCCCTGTTCACTTCCCTCGACATTTTTCGTGAAGACATTTGTAAGAAGATCGAGGAACTTGTCACCCATATCAAGCTTAACCCTCACTACCACATGATCCACGTGGCGATTGCTACCGATCGCTTGGACTACTTCTCGGATGACATGATCCAGGTTATGAATGACACTCTGGAGCCGTTCCCAAGTCAACTGCGACCGCTTTTTAACACGGAGAGCTGTTACCCTGTACACTTGGCCCTGGCGATGGATCGTCAGAAGATTGTGGAGAGACTCTTGGAGCTGGATCCAACTTTGTTCAAGGATACCGACACGGCGGGCAACAACGTCTGGCATCATGTCTCCAGCAATTTCTGCGCTCAGGTGAGTTACTATCCATAAAACATAAAGTGTAGTCGTAAACCCGAGCCAGTCTTATGAGTTTAGCTCTTTTTGTATTGCTCTTCATTTGTATTCTCAAGCCCCAAGACTCACTTCATTCCAGCCTATCCCATCTCATTTTCAGGCCATCTGGGATAAGTGTCCGGAGGCTCAGCACTACATCGACGAGCGAAACATGGATGGTCAAAGTCCGTTGAACGAAGCTGTCAGCGCCGCCAAGCCGCTCGTCGCCACTTTTCTGATTGGTAAAGGCGCCAAGTTCACTCGTGGAGACCGCAACGAGCTTTTTGTGGCGATGACGTCGAAGAACGCGCAGAGTGTCGTTGAGGTGGTGTTGATGGACAAACCGGAAATCGCTCATGAGCGCGATGCCTTGGGGAATAGTGCGATTCATGTGGCGCTGTATAAGGAGTCGCTGAACGCGCTGCTCAACAAGAAAGTCGAGTTGGGGCTTGACATTGATGTGAAGAACAATGCCGGGGAGACTGCTCTTTTGCTCTACATCACTACCAAAAAGGTATGACTCCACTCCACGTCACTTGAAAATTTCCATCTTTCAGCCGGATTTATTGCCTCTCCTTGTCACTCTCTACGCCCATGGAGCCAACATGAACGCCACGGATCCATATGGCAACACTGCTCTTCACAAGTCCGCTGCACTCGTCGACGCTGAGAAGATCAGCCTCGAGTGCGTCAAGTTCTTGATTTCCGCCGGCGCCAATCCCAACAAGATGAACGACAGAGGCGAGTCACCACGGCACTTGGCAGCGTCCCTTCAAAAGTATGTTTTCTAAACCTAAGTGGAAATTGGGTAGAATTGAGTAACTTTTCAGCCAAGAAATGCTAGCAATCCTGAAGACTGCTGGAGCAAAACTATGCCCGAGAGGATTCAAGGGATGCAGAAGTCATTGCCGTTCGGATGCTTCATCGCCAGAAGAGGAGTACACCGAGACGTTGAACAAAGTGCAGATTGGACTTGATGAAGACTACGAGAAGACTGAGTTGACTGCCAGTGAGAAGATGAACATCAAGGATACTCTGGAAGGACCTCGCAAGAGTGTCAAGCCAAAGATCAACTTGATCTCGATGGATGGCGGTGGAATCCGAGGACTCGTCATCATCCAAACACTCATCGCCATTGAGGAGAGACTCGGCGACGACATCTTCAAGTACTTTGACTGGTCCGCTGGTACCTCTACTGGATCTCTGATTATGGCAGGACTGGCAACTGGAAAGAGTCTTCGGGAGATGCAGCAGACGTATCTTCTCCTGAAGGACCGCGTCTTCGACGGAATCATCCCGCCATATGACACTGTGCAACTTGAGAAGTTCATTCAAGACCAATTCGGCACTGTAATGGTCTCGGACATCACCTACCCACGACTGATGATTAGTGCTGTGAACTCTGAGAAGCTGCCAGTTCGTCTCGAGATGGTTCGCAACTACAAACCCGCCGAGGATGTCGCCCCCGAGACACCAAAAACGATGCCTCTCTGGATGGCTCTCCGTAGATCCACTGCTGCTCCAGTCCTCTTCAAACCATCCGAAGACCGGTACATTGACGGAGGAATCATCTCGAACAACCCGGCGCTCGATCTAATGAGTGAAGTTCATGCCTACAACCGTGAGCTTCAATTGAGTGGAAAGAAGGGCAACACGGTGCAGATGAATGTGTTGGTGTCACTGGGAACCGGACAGATTCCATGCACCGTCATTGAGACACTCTCCATCGACAGCAACTCTCCACTGCAATCCATCAAGACTATCAAGAACCTTGCCGCCATGTTCATCGACCAGGCAACTGCTTCGGAAGGTGCTCCAGTTGCGAGATCCCGACAATGGGCGGATTCTCTCGAGGTTCCGTTCTTCCGATTCTCCGCGCCACTCTCCAAGGTACAGCTTGTCTGAAACTAAGTCAAAATCTTATTTCTCTTGTTTCAGAACATCTTCCTCTCCTCAACAAGCGACTTGGACGTGTGCACCATGATGTGGGACTCGTTCATCTACTGCCGAAAGCACCGCGACTACATTGACGAGTTGGTAAAGGTTCTGAAGCACGACCTCGACCATCCATACCAAACCAACCCATTCACGGACTTATAAATTTTCGAGTCCTAGGAGACATTGTAAATTTTGTATATTTTTTGTTCGCGCCCAATCGCTTTATTTTTCTACTCCCGAGTTTTTTGTTCACTTCTCTCCCATCTTATTTTCTGTTTTGGGTTTTTATTCGAAAAACAGTAAAATTATTTGAATAGAAAAAAACATTCATATCATTGGAAGGAAATAAGATGAATGAGCAGATGGAGGAAGTGAGATCCTGTGAAACTCGAATTCCTACCGTCGGGAACAAAATTATAATTAAGGTTAAACAAAGTATCACCGAATTATTCAACAAAAAATTTGAGAAATCGAGATGTGCGTGGAAAAGTTTGATTTTCTCGATTCTGACTATTATTTTCGTACCCTATGAAATTAGGAGCGGCCAGTTTGAAAAATGGTGCAGTTGAGTTGAGTTGAGGATTTTGCCGACTGTATCTTGAAAAGGAAGAAGTTGCATTAGTACAGCAAGCCTCGTAGAAGAAAAAACAAGCCGCCAGGTGGAAAAAGACTGCGGCATACGGACAACTCTGAACAACAAAAGATTGTAATATAAATTTATTATTTCTTTCACCGATATGTAAAAAACGCAAATGAACGTGCTGGTGTACAAACTGATCAGCCTAAACCATTTCGTTTTTGTGGTATCATCCCGTCGTTTCAAGTATGATTTTGAACTGATAGAATACATGACGTGAGATATCAAATGTATACATGCCCCGGAAACAATCAGAGCAAACGAAATCTGCAAAATATTTGAAAATGACTCTCATAGTGAATTTTACATTAGGGTAACAGAAAACTCACATATTTGTTGTATTTTTTGATAGAAACTCCTAAATTTATAACTGTGAACGAGAATGAATCAGCGAAAAGGCCAATAACCAATGTTTCAGGCTTTTGGTGTTCGATTACATCCAGTGCCGTTTGTTCCGCAAGATTATAACTGGCCAATGTACAAAAAATGAAGACAAAGAAAAAAATGGCACTCCCAAACTTTAGCACATAAAATTCGACTAAGCCCACGTTGAAATAGCATAGAAGAAGACCGATAAATGAACAATATTGCATAGCGCTACGCGTAAATCGATTTTTGTCGGACCAAACGTACGCAGCACGGGATGAACACAACGAGCAGATGGCTACGGACACCAGCTGGGTTTTCTCGACATAGTGTATTCACGAGAAGTGTCCTTCTCGCTACAATTTTTGAAACCCGTCGGGTTCGTCTCGACAATTGCGGAAGATCATAGGAACAGTGAGTCATTTGTTTAGTCAAATATTTATTCTCACCAAGAGGAAACTAGTTGGTTTACAGGTTATTGTAGAGAATGTTGCATCCACTACGCTTGAACTCCTGGGTTTTGGCTGGAGTGGTGGCCAGGCAGCATCTGAAACATTCGTTCTCTACTTGAGATTGCTTTGTACCCTCACCTGAAGTTGTTGTTGGTCATGCAGGATCCATCGTACTTATTAGCACAGTTCTTGACGCACAGGTTGTAGCAAGTCTTGTTCTGTTGGTTGGCAAAGCTGATCCATGGCGAGCAGTTGTCGTACGAGGCTCCTCCGTTGACGGAAGCACAGTACATCTGGCAGATTTCCAGAGTGATGGCTCCGACGGCGGAGATGGCGAAAAGGGCGACGATGAGGCGGAGGAACTGAAACGAGACTATGCTGAAAGGGTTTTGGAAATGTACTTACCATGGTTAGTATCAGTGGATGAGCTGATGACTTCTCGTTGTTGGGGCATCCTTTTAAACAAACCAATGACAATAGAATGTGTCAGTTTGAAAGGAATTTTTTAATAAAACGGTTTCTCACAGCAGGACTCCGTTTCAGAAGAGCAATGGTTTTTTGGCTCTTTCCATTATCCGCCCACTGCAAGACTAGTAGTTCAAACGTTTTTTTCATAATCACAGCTGGAAATCGTGGTTTTGTGCATTATTGGGTCACGGATGCCATTCAAGTCGCGCCCACGACAAATCGAAACTTTGAGGTAATATTGGTTTTTGTTGCTTGTCCATATTCCAATGAATGAATGCCACTTGTGTCCCAGATGAACCATACTGCAATTGGCTTTAGAGGGTGAAGAAGAACACTGCAAATCGGAAAAGTTGAGGAATTATTTGTTTCCGAATAACCTCCGAATCAATTTTCCATCTCATGTCATCACTTGCAATACGAAGAAAACTCATTGTGAGACGCCATTCGGTTGAGTCACCTGCTTACCTCCTCTCTTTACCTCTCACAATCATGTCCTTTACCGTGAAGGAAGGATAATCTAGCCATCTGTTGGTGTACTCTCGTTGTCTGCGACTTGCTGGGAATGCCACTCTAACAAATCCATTCCATTACATTGAATACTGGAATCAATGCTCTTGCTTTTGATAATAGGTTTGTGTTGTAACCAGGTCTGTCCTGCCTTGGTCATTATATTTTCACTGCACTGCAGCAAATCAATTTTCTTGGGCTGTGTGACATTTCTTTCATTTTCACTAGTTTTCACTGCAATTGCTGGCTGCCACCACAGCAAAACAGCAAAACCGGAGAACCTTACAAATGGCTTGCTTGGGTTTGGCTTCTCATTTTCTATCGGGAATATTGGAATTATCATTTCTGATTGGAGCTTGTATAAAGAGGTTTGAATTTTTGTCAAAGAACATTATTACCCTTTCATTTTGTAATACTTTATTGGATAAACAACACTCTAAACGACGCTCCGGGCGTCGCAGCGCGTCGCAAAGCTTTCATACGATTTCAGACCAGAGCGCCGTTTGTACTACTGTTAGCCCAATTTTGCATTTCAAAATGAGAAGATAATGGAACACTTTTAAACAGATACTTCTGATATACATGATTATCACGTTGCTCTGGTCAATGTTCTGGTTTATTGTTTTCTCAAGTGGTTCGGGGACACATTTAGAAAGAGACCTCACCAATGTCCGCGTACGATGGGTAAGAGTCGGACTATCATTTCTCGGAAGTTTCCCAGCATTTTGTTTCCACTCGGTGAGTGAAACTGACTGTCAAGCTTGACGAACCTATTCACTTGCAGAATTGGTTTTATCTGTCATTTGCAAATCACATTCTGCTGTTTTATTTCATTGTGGAAGCGAGCAGAACAAATCAAGTGAAAACCTTCAGAAAATACAGAACCAAAGAGTTGTGGCATTGTCAAAGGTTTACTGGAAACGCTAAAAAAGACTATTTATGCATAGAAGTCATTGAAATAAATGAAAACCACGAATCACAGAGATTTCCTTCAATCAATTTGTTTCTTAACATGTTTTCATATCACTTTGTGCCCACTCTACCATAAAGCTTACTCATGTAATGAATATCATTCATGAAACTGTGTGTCTCTTGTTCAAACTTCGGATTTCAAATGATCTTTGACTAGTCAGATATTTATTGTCATCAGGAATAAAACAGTTTGTTTACAGGTTATTGTAAAGAATGTTGCATCCACTGCGCTTGAACTCCTGAGTCTTGGCTGGAGTAGTGGCCAGGCAGCATCTGAAACATAAGTTCTCTACTTGAAGATATTCTAAGCCCTCACCTGAAGTTGTTGTTGGTCATGCAAGATCCATCGTACTTGTTAGCACAGTTCTTGACGCACAGGTTGTAGCAAGTCTTGTTCTGTTGGTTGGCAAAGCTGATCCATGGCGAGCAGTTGTCGTACGAGGCTCCTCCGTTGACGGAAGCACAGTACATCTGGCAGATTTCCAGGGTGATGGCTCCGACGGCGGAGATGGCGAAGAGGGTAACGAAGAGGCGGAGGAACTGGAAGGAGATCATGCTGAAAGGGTTTTAAAAAGGCACTTACCATGGTTAGTATCAGTTGATGAGCTGATGGCTTCTCGTTGTTGGGGCATCCTTTTATGTAGACCAATGACAATAGAATGTGTCAGTTTGAATGGATTTTTTTAATAACGGTTTCTCACAGCATGACTCCGTTTCAGAAGAGCAATGGTTTTTTGGCTCTTTCCATTATCCGCCCACTGAGAGACTAGTAGGTCAAACGGTATTCATAATCACAGCTGGAAACCGTGGGTTTTTGCAATATTGGTTCACAAAATCCATTCAAGTCTCGCCCACGACAAATCGAAACTTTTGGGTGATATTGGTTTTTGATGCTTTATTCATCTCGTGTCCGTATTCCAACCATTCAGTCTTTTTTCGGAGGTCTGTTTCACTCCAATCACCGCCACTTGCATCCCAAGTTAACCATGTTGCCGTTGCCGTCAGAAGATGAAAAATAACACTGAAAATCTGGAAAGTTGAGAAATTCTTTGCTTTCGGACAACCTCCGAGTAAATTCTCTATCTCGAATCATCATTTGCAACACAAAGACTTTATTGGTACCGAAATAACACTTCGAGAAGTATAAATCAATAATCCAAAACAAATCAGTGAAGACAAAGCATCGTCGAAAAGCTTTCTGGGGGGAGCGAAATGGAAACGGGATGGGGGCCAAGCATGCATAAGTCCGGTGGGAGCATTATGCTGACAGTGGAAAACCTACAAGCATGTGCTGTTGTTTTCTCACCGAGCATGGAGGAGCAATACAATAAGACGACCGGTGATCGGGGGTTGTGGGGGATAAAGGAGCGTTGGGAGGGGAAGAGTGGATGATTACTACTACAAAAAAGCAAAAAGAAAGTTAATACGGAGGAAGCACTTTTAAAGAAAGTCAGGCAGTTGTTGATTACTACGAAATGGATGCTACAATCATGGAAGGTGGGGAAATGGATGAATGTCTTTAGTAGATGTAGAGAGGTTCAGTAGAGAATCTACTGTCTCTCGTTTCTAGCCGGAGTGGTTCTCTGGGTTGGGAACACAGTCGCCAAGATCGGAGCAGCATGGGCGACCGGGGTCACTGGCGCCGGGTGAGCAACTTCGGCGTTCGGGGTGTGCTGGGCACGGCTGGTGCTCGGCTGAGCGCGAACGATGTTGGTTGGCGGCGACGGTCCGTGTCTCTTGGGGGCCGGGGTCTTGTCGGTGTGGCAGTCGTCGCAGACGCAGAGGTTGCTCAGGCGGCTTTCGACGGATCTGAAATGAAAGGTTTGTTGAATGAAGTGAGGTTGGAGCTTGCTTACCCATCGGACCAGAAGCACTCCGGGCGGATTCCCTCCATCATCGCCTCCATCTTGGCCATACGGAAGTTCACTGCAATGAGGCTCTAGTTCATAAACATTAAGATCTGATGTACGCGCAGTGCCTTTAGCTATCAGTCCTACAGTATGTGTTTTTCAAAACCTATAGGTGTCTCGTTGTATGACTTCTGGAACCCTGAAACACTGAAGACTCACACTTCTTGATGGCGATCATCGACGCGTCGCAGCGACGCTTCTCCAAGCTGTACATCCCAGCGATTCTCTTGTTCTCGATGTGCAAGAAGTCGGTCTCGTTGAACGGCTGGCGAGACGGGGCCGACGGCTGCGGCTCAGCTGCCTTGATCAACGCCGAGACGGAGCTGCCCACACCACTGCAATACTCATTGATTATTTGAAATTTAGAAAATTATTCTCTCGACTCACTTCTTGTTGGTGGCGGACGCATGAAGAGCAGCCTCGACAGTCTCATCGTAGTGGACGAATCCGTGAAGGTAAGCCTTCTCGAGGGTGACCTGCATCTTGCGCTTCTCCTCGTTCATCTGGCTCATACGCTTGCCGAGAGTGTTGATGAGCAGCTCCTGCTCTTGCTCGAGAGCAGACTCATGATCGACTTTCTCGGAGCGAAGACGCATAAGCTCCTCCTGGTAGTTCTTCTCGGTGCGAGTGCAGATAGCACGAAGGCGCTCGATCTCCGCTTGCTTGTCCGCCATAAGCTTCTCGGTCTCGTCGGCGTGAACGTCGGGAATCTTGGCGACGTTGGCCATGAGGGACTTGGTCAGCGACTCCTCGTCCTTCTGGTACTTCTTGACAAGATTGTCCTTGTCCTGGTTCAATTGCTGAATCTTCTTGAGCAAGTTGTTCGAGATGTACTCCTCCTCCTGCTCAGCCTTAGCGAACATCTGGACAGCAGCGATTTGAATCTTCTTGTTAGACTCCATCAGCTCCTTGTTCTCACGCTTGCGCTGAACATTGATGTGCTTCTCTCTGTAGAAGCGGTACATCAGGTCGAGCATCTCGTAGTTCGGCTCCTTGCGCAGTTTGCGGTGGTTCTCGGGCGCCGGGCTCTTCTGCGCGACGCTGTACGTCTTTCCGTTGCATGGCGCTGGCTCGAACCAGGTTGGCTGCTCGGTGACGAGGAACTGGTAGAATCCGGGGTAGCGCTGCTGGATCTCCTTGCTGTTGATCATCTCAGCAATTCCGACGTTCATCAGCACGGTGCGAGCTCCCTCGATCTCATCGTGATCGCCTTCGGCTTCCGAGTTGCGCGAGGAGAACATGGAGACGCTGGCGCCGATGGACGATCCTGGGCTGTAATATCGATTTTTGAAAAGTTCCGAGAAGTTTCGAAATCTGATTCATACCTCGGGACGAATTGGTCATATCCGATCGAGTGGCTGCGATTGGCAGAGAACGACGACGACTCGCCTGAAAAATGAGTCATGTTCTGCCATTGTGTCTCGTGATTTCCCAATTTCCCCCACATTTCTGGTTTTCCCCCCAAAACCCACCTCGGTTGCTCAAGTCAATGTGAAGAGCCTCGCTCTTGTCAACGGAACGTTTCTGGTGATCCATAATACGGTTTTTGACCTGAAAATCCAAGAAATCTAGCGTGAATCGGCTGAAAACTGATAAAATAGGGAGGAAAAGCGAAAGGGAACGTGCGTTCTCGCAGGAATATGTTTAGGGAAGAATGGCGAGAGAGTAGGAGGGTAGAGGTTCACTGGAGCGCACTTGCTGCGTGGCCTGCCATTTGCGTTCTGCCATCGGCGAAAGTTTTTTTTTGAGAGGAGAAAAAGTTTGCAAAAAAAAAAGAAACAGTTCTGCAGAACGGTGAATCACTGAGAAACTTTGCAGGGATAGAAACGGCGGCAGTTGGGCCACAAAGAAAAATGAAACTAAATGTTTTTTGTTTCGTTTAGAAAAGTGATTGGAAGCGATGGGAAAGGAACAAAGAAACTTTTTCACAGCGTTTCTTATCAATCCATTCGATACAAGAGAGCGGCCAAGCTTTTTCTGTTTCCAGCGACGAAACAAAACGGAAAGAGGGATGTGACCGCCACGTAGGAGTGTGATGAGTATGCACACACACACACGCACATTGCACTCATTCTCGCTCATCAGACCCATCCACCAGAGACACAATCGAGCGAGTGAGGACAGGACGGCTGAGGGAAGGGCCCGCAGCGAGAAGGTAAAAGTGGACAGGTCAGTTGACTGATGAGTAATCAAAACGGGCAGAGCGGTGAGAGCGAACAATCGCGCTGCTTCTTGGGTGTTTGGTTTGCACTACTCGGGGTGGCTTTCTCATGCATTTCAACTAGTTTATGATGTCACTTACTTGGCTTTGGCTTGTTGGCAGAGTTCGCGACGATTTGAGCATTTTCGAGTGATATAGGAGTAGGATGAGTAACTCTGTAAGCAATAGGAATTGAGGAATAGAACGGGTAAGATGAGTAAGGAACAGGAAAACAGAAAACACGGGTGTAGTGGAAAGTTCCTGGGGGTCCCAAGGGGTTTTCGAAGACAAGACAAGGTTGAAAGTTGTTTTTCTTTCCTCCTTTGTACCATGTTATTAGAACCTCAAGCTCTCACAAGATCCTTTTCAAAGGGATTTCGCCTTTCAACCAAAAACTAATATCGAAGCCATAAAACGAATGGAAAGGCTAGAACCCCGGATTTATTCGAAAATAAAATAGAAAAGGACGCTTTCCCTTTTTCCCCTTCGCATTGGTTTTGAGATTGAGCCGAGCCAATTGGGCTCGGGCTCTTTGTTTGAGGGGAAAAAAGGACGGCGCAAAAAAGGAATGGAAATTGAACGCTTCGCAGCGTTTGTGAATAATTGACGTTGGGGTTCAAATGGCCAAGTTAGAGGAGAGTTATACATATAGTCAAGAAAGTTATCAGTGGGGAAATGGAGCATACTTATGGTGGTTATGGTGATAACAACTACCAACCTGCTGTATTAGAGAGAACGGGTGGAAGAGCGTATTGATTTCAAGAAGCTTTCTGGCTCCAGTTTTAGCTTCAGGTTTTGAGCTAAAAAGTGTAGGTTCCTCTCACAAAAGGCTCTGTCAAGCTTCAGAAGGGTAAATTTAAGGTTTCTAAGGCCTAACAAGCAGGTCCGGTTCTGATGACGTCTTCCCCTCTTTTCTTCTACTCACTCAATAAATAAAAAAAGGAAGAAGAAGAACGAGAAAATGAATTTATTTGGTCAATGAAGGAATGAATGTTGAATGGAATAGAAGAGAGAAGCTTGGAAAAAATGGGAGAGACGGGAGAAAAAAGGAAACTGAGATAAGGTTGAGTGAGGTTGAACGAGGGTTGACCATGGGGGACAGAGAGGAATGAAACAGAATGGGAATGGAAATGGCAAATGGCAAAAGGCAGGAAAGGAGAGGAAATGAAAGGGGATGAAGATTAAGGGATATGGATTTGGAAATGTATAGGAGCAGATAGAGCTAGGTATTTGTTAGCAGAAAATCAAAGAATCTTCCAATGTCTCAAAACCAGGATACGGGAAGATGTTTCCAAGAGCTTCAAAGTCTCTTCTATTCAACTTCGAGGTTCTGCATTTAGTTTTGTATACTCTTATGTAGAACGTGCATTGAATGAAAGACAATAGCCGAGAAGAACATCGTGTCTTTTGGCATTGAATGCAGAGAGTTTTTTGGCAGTTAGAGCAGTACATTGATGGTTCGAAGGCTGGAATTTCAGTGGTACAACAATCGCCCTTTTTGATATCATTATTGTTCAATAAAGGCATAATGAGTTTATGTTGAAAACCACCCTCCTTATCCCTGAAACATAGTGTAGACCCTAAAACTTCTTGGAAAATGTTACAGTAAAAATGCATTGGTCAAAAACGCTCCGGCTCTCGGAAACTCAGCAATCGTAAAGTCCAAAATCATGTCTAGACACTCTGCCTGTCTAATCGGTGACACTCGATACCGTATTGCTCTCATTATTCTGCGGAGTGACTCTGGTGTGTGAACTGAAAAAATTGAAAAATTGAATGACAAAAAAGTGCTGCTAGTTAGGGTTTCTAATTAGCTCTATCTACGGACACAAACCTTTGAAGTCGAGGATACTATGTTGATTGAAAAACAGAGCAGCAGAATAGTACATAGACTCAATTTGGTACCTCCAACCAACATCCATCAATTGGCAATAGGTATCTAGGCCTGGAACGTTTATCTTCGCATCCAATGCAGTCTTTTTCCACTCACAACTTCCCAGTTTCCCCGGCTCCTCAAAAAACATCTTCATATTCCGCAAATCAACACCAAACAGATTGATGACCACTCCGCCTTTCTCTCCATTTTCATTAATCAACTCATTGAATAACCCGGCCTTGAGACGGATTGCCTGCTCATCAATCATTGCCACCTCCGTTTTTCTATTCCGGGATCGGGACATGAAAAGGATTGGGTTACATTGACCTTTTAGGGCGGTCTGGGTGGACTGAAACTGAAACAAGGAGATTAATGGGAGAGTGGAGGAAAAGACTAAGGACTTTCTGGAATGTTTTGAAGAACTGGGGGTACAGGGATTGAGATTGAATACACGACAGTGGAAGTTTCTTCATAGCAACTGTGAAATCAGCATGTTGGAATCCACTAGACATTGCAGGACCTGAAAACGTCTACAGAATGAAATCCATTTCACAGAAACGTTCGCGAAGAGCATTAGGTCAAAAGAAACGCGATGTGCCCTTGAAATCTATTCTTCTTTCTGCAGCTGGCTAATTCTCTGAGCTACTAACCTAATGACGCGAATAAAAAAGATGGATTGCCGGAGTCACAAATGGACTGACCTTACCGCAATTAGCCTGGCTACTGAGATTACAATCATTCCCATTCTGTCTTGGGAAGAGGTGTTTATGTACCCCAACCAGGAAGTTATTAGAAAGGAAGAAAAAGTGAAGGAAGAAATGAAAAAGTGCAAAAACTAGTGATATCAAAGGTTACAGATAAGAACCAAAACCATGAAAGTGTTTTTTCCAAGAGGGTATTGATGATGCACCAAATGTTGTGCGCCTTGCCTTTAAACCCCCCAACAACCCGAAATTGCATCAAAAAAGTGGTGGAGGGAAATTGAACCGGGTTTGGTTTGAGTTTTTAGAGCACTGCGCACTGCACAACAACAATATTTTTTCTCGACGAGTTTTTTGCGCTAACTTGACTTGACTGCTGTCTCGTTTTATGACCAGGCCTTTTTTTAAAGAAAGTTTTTTCTATCTGTAACCGGAACTTTACTGTATGCAAAAAAACATAATCAGATTACATAGAGAATGTTATTGTTTTGTTTTCAATTCCCGGTTCCTCATGTCCCTAACTTCTGACAATTGTTGTTGTGAGAGGGGGATGTGCGTGAATGAATAGAAGAGTTCTCCGGAAGAAGAAAGGAAGAAGTTTCGAATCGAGAGATAGCGTGTCTGCATTGCTTAATAGACTCCCCGGAAACAGGGACTACGACACCCAGTTAGAATCCAAAATCCAGAAGACACAAAACAACAATAGCTTTTTTCGTCTCACCACACTACTCTAGCGCTATTCCATTCCTCATCTCTCATTCAGATTGCATATTGCAGAATGATAACCACCCAAAACCCGGATCTTTGTGTAGAACCATTCATCGAGCCCTCGCAATGGTTTTTCACACTGGTAGAGATTATCCTGGCAGTTGGTGGACTTGTAATGAATACTGTGATAACAGTAATTTGTCATAGAGCAGTTCCAATGCCGCATTCGCAAAGGAGGTTGTTGGTTAGTCACTTTTTTTCGTTCAAGTTGAATTGAATCTTTGTGTTTCAGGCCTCTGTCTCCATAAACTTTGCGATACTCTCTGGATTTCAACTTGCTCGGAACTTTTTCTTGTTTCTCGTCATGCAACAACCATGTTTGAGTCAAGTGACAACAGTATCCTGCAAACTTCAAGAGTTCCCACTAATCTTCTGTTACATCCACTGCGCCGCTACATTCTTCCTGTTAGGATTACAGAGTCTGTTTCTAAAGTTGTGAGTCTCAAAGCTTTGCGACTCTCAAATACGTTACAATTCAGAAAACCCGGTGACAAACATCCAATGACATGGTACCTGACATGTTCGGTATGGCAAAGTGCTGTAGCTGCAGCTTGCGTCGCTATCACTCTGGTCTTCACCGCATTCGACCAGGACCTTGAAAATGAGCCAATGAACAAGTGCTCAATCCTTCTTGCAGTCTCCCAGTCATATCTTACATTTTCCCTTTTGACACTTCTCATTCTCCTACATGCTTTTGGTTTTGCAATGATCATCATAGCGTCTAAACTGCAGAGGAACAAGTAAGCAGCTAGAATACGACACAGAGGGTAAAATTGAATTGCAGAAAAAGTTGGATAGCGTTCACAATCTTCTCGTTGAAGGAGATAATCCAATTCGAGACGTTAGGGTGGCAGTTGTCGTTGTTTGTGTCTGGATGCGTTGTACTCTATCGACATGTGCTAAGGGAATCTTGTGATGAGTGCGCTGTGTTGATTTTGGAGATTGCGTTTTTGATTCTTCCACTCCTGATTTCTTTTGCACACCCGTTGTACCTCATATGGTGAGTAAAACATGGCCAAAAACCTCTAGAACTTCTAATAACTTTTGCTCTCGAGTCCAGTTGACCCAGTTAAGCTGAATTTTAGCACTGAAAATGACTTTGAGAGCATATGTTTTTAGTGATACTAGAGGTTTTGGAACATGGCGTATCTACTGAAACATGTTTAGGTATGTACTCCCAATGCGTGATGCAGCAACCAGGACATTTCCATGTGTTCTATCAGCGCTTCCTGAGTATTCCCTAGTTCCACCACAAGTTCCATCTGCTAGCACATCAGCAAGTACGTTTCCTTTCAGGCAACCCTCTGAAAGCCCACATTTCCAGCCTTCCCTCTTCAAAGCCCCAAAACAGACACTATCAGCAGCAGCGACACTCTCCCTCTGGAAAAAGAGAAAAGAGAAACCCACAAGAAAACACCATTGTTATCTCCGAAAGTGGTCATAGAGGAGGAAGACGCTGAATGGACTGATAATTCGCTGTAAACTTCCACAAAAACTGTAAGGAAAAAGTTTTAACTGTCTTTCTCTTTCTCTTTCATCATGATCATTCATTCTTTCATTTTTTTTGAAACCAATTTTATGACAAATAAAGAAAAGAAACTGAACTAAATTAAGGGGAAGGAATGTTGAAAATAGTTAGAAAAAACGAATAGGAATATTCGGAATTCGGGGTTCGGTTTTTGAATACCGGGTACTTGGTTCAATGTTTTAGGGCTTTGACTAAAGCTCTATACTACTAAAAAATAGAAAAAAGGAGGGTTCGTATGGTACGGCCAATATGGCTGGAGAAGTGCTGGGCACTGGAGATTTGGAGATGGTATTATGTACACTTTAGTTGGGTTTGAGTGAGTGTTTTGATTCATAACTTATTCAGGGAACTTAGGTAAATCTGTCTTTTGTAAGGTGTCGTTCCACAGCTCGCTCTTCTTGTGGGGTGAGGTCCAGGATACGGCCAATGTTGTAGATGTTGGCTAGTTGGTTGTGACGGTCACTAAAACGTTTTTCATAATGTTTTATACGACTAACTGGGCCAATTGCATACCTCAAGATAAAGCTAAGCAATGCCTCCTTCGCCTCCACATCCAACCCATTCTGGAAGGATTCCGAACTGCTTCCGGCGCTTGGCAAGTTTCCAGCGGCGGCAAGAACAGAGGCACGTGCTGGAAAATGACCTGTGTAAACGGATAATAGGACAGGACAGGACTTACGTTGCATTTTACGAGTAGTGATGATCGATCCGGTTGGGGACTTTCGATGACTGTTGATGATCTGATTCTGCTTACAGATAAGCATATCTCTCTCCCGCAGCTCGTTCTCAAGGTGGAGAACTTTTCGATCGAACTGGAAAAATGAAAAATGAAAAATGAGATAAATACAATGAGAAAAACGTGTTTCAACTTACAGTATCCGCAATCTTGGCCATACTCGTTCCATTCAAGATCAACCTCTGCTTATTCAGCTCTCTCTGCAGGTCCTCAATCTCCATGGACATTTGGGCTTCTCTAGACAAGAATCTCTCGCGTTCCATGTTCTTCATTTTGTAGATCGTCGCCTCTTCAATCGCCTTATCTCTCAGCTTTGTCACCTCCCCCAACTTCTTGGTAATGGTATCCAACTCCTCTCTAAGTCCCTCAATGATCTCCTTCTGACGTTGAACAATCACTCTCTGCGAATCCACGTCATCCTTGAGATTCAGCTCACTAACACTCAGGTTAGCCACTTTCTCCTTAAGCCCGGCAAGCTCTTGATCCTTCTTGAGCACAATCTCACATAACTCGTCGATCTCTGATGTTAGCTCGGTGTATTGCTGCAAACATTGATGTCATTTTGGTGGTTTACAACTTCCGGGCGCCGAGGTTCTGGCGGTTCGCTACTGTTTTCTTATCTGAGTTTGAGGGTTGTGAAATTGACATCACTACCTCTCCCCTTTCATCATACCATCGGAAAGAAGACAAAAACGTATAGTTTTGGTTTGATACAAAATTTTAAGAACTATACTGAAGATTCTATTCCATAATCTTGTTTGTCTAATAGGATTAAAATGAAAAGAAGAGAAAAAAGTACCTGTTCAGCTTCAACTTCAATGCCGTCAATGGTCTGTTGTGACTCGTCAAGTTCCACTTGGAGTTTGGCATTGATGGTGCGGAGTTCCTTCTCTCCATTCTTGAACTTCTCCAGGTCTTTCTGAAGCTTGTCTATCTCCACTTGAAGGTTCTCCATAGCTGCCGGAAGGTGTCGGTCGACAAGAACAAAGTCGTTGTCGGTCTGCAAAATTCAAAAATGAAATTACTCTTAGGTCATCAGAACCATCTGTCACAGACAGGTGCACAAAACACATGTCAGAAACCGACGGTTCTGTCGGGTAATAAAAATAACATAAAAATGAGAATTCAAAATGTTCAGAGGTGGCGAAACTAATATGTTATCAGAGTGGTCGGCGGCGGTGTTATCAGTTATTCTTGAAATGGATTCTATTTTCTTTCTGTTACCAGTGGAAGGCGGCGGGAAAGGGAAGGGAGGAAAAGGGGCGAATGGGGAGGAGAGAGGAGTCAATTAGAACTTGGGCCAAGGAGGCCATGATAACATGATAATGATCAAATTGGAGGAAAGAGGAGGAAAACAAGAAAAAAGACGGATAGAGGAAAGAAGACCTGGTCAATGAGGTGAACGGAGGATGATCGGAATTCCAAGTTAAGAGCAGAGCCCTGTTTCCCACTTTCTAGGTCATGCAAACAGCAAAAAAACAGCTACACACTACGAATAGTAACATAATGACAGTAGAAAAGTAGCGTCAGAGGGCGTTATCCAACTAATTCGCATATTATAACCGCCGGTGTACATTGCCTACGCGCGCAGCAGGACGACAGGGACGCAAAAAAGAAACCACCACATAGGCAGCGATTGATGAGAAAATCAAACAATAGGAGCGGAGGAGGAAAAGGCTTTTGGCTTCTTGCATGTTACATAGCAGTTTTCAGTTTTTCGCCTTGTCATAGACCTTAACGGGGAAAGGGGGAGGGAGGGATTCCAATCATTCATCATGCTTATTCAAGTTGACACTTTTTTGCGGTCGGTGGCGATTTTGTCCCTGACAGAAAGGTCGATTTGGTTTGCTTCAAAACCTTTTTTCTGTTCTCTGACGCTCTTTCTCTAAGCTCAAAATCTTAGGCCAAAGGTGGGAAAAGGCAAAAAGTCAAAAACGCGAATTCAAACGCTCGATCTTCCAAAAAGCCGTAACAAAAGGCAAATCGCCAAGCAAAATTTGCATAAACTGGAGGCGGTGCGGTGTTCATGTTCACGGTTCAACCGAACGACAGCAGAAAAGAAAGAGAAGAAACAACACAACTCACTGGTCTTTTCCTCCTTTTCACCAGAATGGCGCGGAACATTGCATGCAGAAAAGTGTAGATAATAGGAGGAATTAGTTTCATTTCATTTAGGTGGAGTGCTAGGGTCACACGTGGGTGGACAATGAATCAGTGAGGGAAGAGGATGAAGTATGAGACATCAGTATAGTAATAACAGTTTTTTTTATTCATTCTGGGTGCTACATAGATTCTAGATACTAGATGCTAGGCGGAGATTGGAAGGATGATCCGGAAACTTTTCGCTTCTATTCTATAAAGCTACTGGACCGAGCGAGGTGGTAAAGACGGTGGTAAAGCGTGTTGAAAGGAGGAAGAAACGAAGAAAAGAAGAAGAATGTGTCTGTCTCCTCAAGTTATGGTCTATTGCAACAATTGGTCATTCAGGATGGTGGAAGCGGGAAGTGTTTTACACCTACAACTGTGACTAGGGAGTTTTTTCAAGCCTTTTTCCGATCGTTTTGATGTTCTAACAAAGTTTTGCGAAAAACGCTTCCTAAGACGACTTTTGGGTTCACAAAGTCTCAAAACACCCCGAAATCCGGTCTTTTAGTGCTCTTTTGAAGAGTTTCCCGGTGGTTTTCAGGAAATCCAAACAGTGCTAAAAGTAGATCTAAGCTTGTTCTATCAATCCTGATAAAATTCTGGACGATTTCGAAAAAAAATGTTTTTATCAAAAAAATTTTCAAAATTTTCAGGTTGGAAAAAGTTTGAAAATTTTTTTTTTGGAATTTTTCAGAATCATTTTTCAGAATCAGAATTGATAGAAAAAACTTTGATCTGCTCTTAGCACTACTTGGATCTTAAAGAAACCTCCGGTAACCGCTTCAAATGGACCCTCAAATATTTGATTTCGGGTTTTTTTGAGACTTCGAGTTTTAGTGTACACCTGTAAAAATGAAAATTTCGTGTCAAGACCGAGACCACCTGGACTAAAGAAAACAAAACAAAACACTAACCTCCTGCGCACAGGAACTCATAAGCCTATACACACTTGGCTCACAGTCATAGAACATACAGACACGAAGAAGCAGAAAAATAGTTCAAATAGTGAAAGAGGGGGCGCGCGAAAACAAAATATTCGTGAACAAGTGGCTGGGGGAGTATGAGAATTGGAAAATGGGAAGGAAAAATAGGGATTCGAGGTGGGGGATCGATCTCATCTCCTCGGAGACCGAGACCATAAACATAAACATAAACGTGCGCGTATAAACTGCGAAACCAGGGGCTAAGACCTCAAAAATCAAAATTGCTTCGGTTCACTACACCCGCACAAGCCTCACTTGAAATGAAATGTTCAGTGTGTACTAACAACTAACTGTTGAAATGTTGAAATGACGAATGGAACGGGAGTCTGTCTGTCTTTCAAGAGAAAGGAAAGGGAAATGAAAAGTTTACAGTGAAATGTACACATAATGTAGAATGATTTAGCGACTTCGTCGTTCCCGAATGGTTTCTCTGATTTGTTGACATTGATGGTTAGGTGGGAGGGGGGGAAGAAATTACTTGATTTTGATTTCGGGAAGTTTTGTTTAGAGAAGAGGAACTGCTTTTTGTTTGTTAGGAGTTGAACTTTGACGAAAAGAAACTAGAGCCAGTAACACATTCAAAAAAGACTTCAAAACCATACCTGAACGAGTTGGTCATGGCATGTGGAGACGACGTCCATCGCACTCTTTCTCTTCTTCTCCGCCGCCATGTTCTTGCCCACCAGATAGGCGCTCATCTGTTGTTCTTCGTCTCGTCTGAAGAAATAGTACGATTCAGAGTGACCATGACTCAGGACATTGAAGGCGTTGCCCCCCCCCCTCTCCGTTTATGTTTATCTCCCCCCTTACTTATTGCGCGCAAAACAGGCAGGCATGAGAGTGAATTAGGAGGAGGCGAGAGTTCAATTAGACTTCGAGAGTGAGTGAATACTGTACATCTAACAAACCATGTGAAAAAAGGTCTTATTTGATGTATGGTTAGTAGGGAGCGGCAGGTACTGTACCCTTCTAACATATCAAAATTTATGACCTTCCATTCTTCAATCAATCCACCCTATCCTATCAATGTTTGCCATTTGGTTCATGTTACTTTTTTCTCCTCCAAGTCTTTGCCCGCCAAACCCCTAAAACCTATCTATCAGTCACAGTTGTCATCACTAGCCCAAGCAGACAACCACACCCAGATCTCTATCCAATTTCGGAGAAAAGGGGATCGAACTTATCTTAGGCAAAGCAAAGAAAAGCAAAGCTTGTTCCACTCGACACTCACCCGAATGCATTGATAGCGGCGACCAGCTGTTCGACTTCTGCAGATATCTGCTTCACCGCCAACAAATCTTCATCATACTCTGCACCGTCCAGTTCCTCCTCATCATCCGATCCGTTCGTCGGGTACCGTTCGTTAATGGAATCCCGAATCGCTTGGTTCCTCTCCTCGGAATTCGCGGAAACCGATGGTGAAACGGTTTCGGTGAACTCGAAACTTTCTGAAGAGGTTGAAGAGGACAGGCTTTCTTCTTTTCCAGATGAGTAACCATCAGCGTCGTCAAATTCGACTTTCACTTCATGAAGCGAACAGTCGGAGAGGTCGTCGTCGACGTCTGCTGTAGTCGTTTGGGAAGTTTTCACCTCATCAGAAATAACGAGGGTTGGCATTGCCATCTCAACTTTTGCGGTCGTTTCTGTTTCCGGGTTAAGGAGTGTGGTGTTGGCATCGGTTTCCAACCCCAATTCTTGGGAAAGTGAGGTTGGAAGAGGGATTGAGACTTGTTTTTCGACTTCATAGCATAGCTCTACAACTTCTGAATTCTCTGTGGTTCCAGGAGTGACAGTCTCAGATTGATTATTAGTCTCCACCGTTTCTAAAGAAGAATCACTGCCTTCTGAAGCAAGTTGTTCCAAGACAGTGGCAACTTCAGCACCATCCATTGTATCGCCACTCAACTGGAAGTCTCCAGTTGCTTGTTCAATTGGAGCTGGCAGGACTTCTTCAAGTTGCGCGTCTTGAGCATTGGATTCCTCCACGGAATGTGTAACTTCCACATTTTCCACAACAAAAGTTGTTTCTAAAGTTGTCGGAGTAACAACTTTGAGTTCTGGCTCTTCAATCTTTAAAACTTCTTCTAGAGCTTCGATTTGAACAGGTTCTGCTAATTCCAAGACTACGGAGACATCAGGTTCCGTTTCCGGACAGACAATAGTTTCTTCGGGAACTTGCACAACTTCTTGCACAACTTCCTCTACTATCTGCACGTGCTTCTCCACAACTTCAGGTTTGTTCTGAGCCACTGTCAACTCTTCTGATTCAATGACATCGACACTCACAACTGGTGTGACGTTTTCAAGTCCCAAGAGTTCCACTGATTCGGATTCCTCTGGTACTTGCACAGCTTCCTCGACAGCTTCCTGTTCTAGCTCTTCTTGAGCCTCCATGACAATTTCCGGCTCCATTTGAGTCGGTTCCACTGCCACAACCTTCTCGATGATAGACTCTGTGACTTCCGCAACAGTTTCCATAACTGATTCCTCGATTTCTGGTCTTGATTGGTTGGCCCCTTCCAAAACGAGGTTTTCAAGAGATTCTTGAGATTCTTGAGCTTCTTGAGCAACCGGAGTTGCACTTCCTGATTCTTCACTGTTCTCAGAATCCGCACCCGAATCCACATCCGCATCCTCTACGTCACCAGAATTCCTTTGTTCCTCCACTTCTCCGTCCACTTCCTCTGCGTCACCACCACTAACAATGGGAGTTGGTACTCGTTCCTCTTCCACTAATCCATCCAAAAGTTGTTGAGCGACATCCCGAATATGGTCATCTTCATCTGCCACGTCATAGAACTCCTCTTCGCTGCTTTCACCGGTTTCTCTGTTCTGAACATTCAATTCCTCGTCGGTTAATTCCCTTTGAGTCATCACCAGAATACTCGGCTTTTGGAGGAACACCACTTGACGGATGATTGGTGGAGAGGCAGTTCGGATCTTTGGGGTTAGTTCTCCAGAGTCCATTTTGCAATTTGAAGCATTGTCGGGGTCTTCTGGTAAGTTGATTGTGATTCCAGAGATGTCAGTTAGACTAGAGGCAAGTGGGGTTGCATAACCTTCACAATCCGAACTTTCCGGACTCTAAAAACCAAGTTAAAGGTAGGAAGACTGGGAACAGGTTCAAGTTTTGTACTCACTTTGTAACTGGCATCTGTACTGAATAGTAAGGATTCATTGGATGATTTGGTTTCTGTATCAGTATCCATTTTCAACCAAATTTGAGAGTTTTCTGAAAGAATTGAAGTGAAACTTTCAAATAAAGACAAAATGCCGTTAGGAAATGATGCGATGAACTCGAAAAGAGACGTAAAAAAGATAAGGAAATGTTAACGTTAGGTAAGGTAAAAAAGCCGGGAAACGCAAGACAAGACAGATAAGAGCAGAATGCAAATTCTCTCAATTCTAATTCTCTATTCAAGTTGTTACAAGACAAGGGAGGGCGTCTTCAAAGTGATTGCATACGAAGTTGATGGGAAAATCTGTAGTAGTTGGGGGATGGCATGAAAGAGAAGGGAGTGTCCGTGATTTCCATGATTTCCATGCGAACAAGTAAAGTACAGAAAGATATTTGTGGATAGGTAGATGCGGAAAGCAAAATGTGGAGGAGGCATAATCGAATTAAATATGTATGAATATGATGTGGAAATGAAAGGGGCTCAAAAAAGAACACAACACAACACAACACACTGAATGCAAAGTGGTTTTGTGTTTGTGTTTGTCAAACCAAACCCAACCAAAACCAACCAAAACCAATCATTTTCTTCAGGTGGTTACGTTGTGTGCTCGGACACGAACATGCGATTATAAAACAACTATATACATTGGTGGAAAAGGGTGGAAAAGGGGTTATGGTTATGAGAATGACTAACTGAAAAATCAACAGGAAAACAGTACTACAAACTCCTGCCGTTTCGTTCCCCATTTTGTTGTACATATTCCGAAGAATAGGGAAGGAGAAAGAATAGGAGAAGAATGGTGTACAAGTAAAAACAGGCTTTTTGTTGACTTTACAAAATCGCAGGTGAGCAGGGTGTCAGGCGCAAGCGAACACAAAGGAAGCGGGATTTTTTGGATCAGGATCATTGGGTGATGAATCTTGGGGGAGAATCATAAAATTGAGATAAAGATGGTGGATATATGTGTGTATGCGAAGACAATCGGGCCGGCCTTGTCTGTGTCCCGCACAAAAGATATGATTATGTATAGGGCTAACAACGATGGACGGGTCTTGATGCAAATGAAGATGACAAAATGACAGATGGATGAATGGGTGGCCGTTATCAGTGAGTGAGCGAGCGTTTTCGCTGATGATGTTGCAATTCATAAAACAACGTTAGTTTTACATCGGGGTGGGGTTTCCAGTCTGGAAAACTGGATTCTAGATTGATTCTAGAGGGTAGAAGGTGAGGGTAGAGAGGGAGGCAACATGTTATGTTATGATTACAATGTGTTCCGGGACTGAACCATCACCGCTAATAGGCCTAAAAAGCGAAATTACCAAGAGACAATGTGTAGTTAAATCTACTCGTTTTCTTTCTTTTTCTCTCTCAATTGTCAAGACGTTAGAAAACGATCTGATCCGACGATGAATGAATCCAATTAAAATGAATGCATGAATGATTGCAAATCAAACAAGTCGGGAAATAGGGGGTGATAACTGATAACCTTGAGAATGTTAGTTCGCCGACTTTTTTGAAGATATCTGGGGTGAACGTTATCATTGAATAGGGCATTTTGGGGTCTTTGAAATGTTTCAAAGTCGGATTGTGTGAAAAGTGACCACCCACTGTGCTAAACGATGCGTTGATCTGGAACGTCGTAAGGTATTGAGGGGTATTGTCCGAAAAAACGTGTTTTTGGTATTCTTTCAAGGAAAAACTGAGAAATAGACTAGAAAAATGACCATTACTCACTGAACTGCAAAAAATGAGAACTACTCGAACAGAGAGAAAAAGCTTCCCCGACAAAGAACAAACCATATGATTGGGGGAGGGTGGCGGCCGCTGGAGACAGGTGAAATGAGAAAATAGAAGAAAAACTGTTTGTTCTTATGATTTATTGCGAAATTTCACGCTAGAAAAACAAGAGAAAAACGAAAAATGCTACAAAAGCAAAGCAAGTAAGAAACACGGAATGATCAGTAATCATAGTGACAGGAATTGTTATGAGCGATGTACACCTTCGACAGGTCACCCTTCACAGGATACTCTGAACTAAAAAGAGTCACCCCACTAACAGTTGGAACGATCTCGAGACTTCTAAAGAACGACTGAAGGAACGGGCCGCTTCCGATGTCGAGGATGTGAAAGATGACAGATGCATCCGGGAACCTCTCGAACATCACTTTGGAAAAAACGCGCAACGCCGACATGGCAATGTTTGGCGAATCTGCGTAGAGCGGCGCAATCTTGAAGACGTTGTCTTCTGAAAAACTTGAAGATGTGACCTATAGATTAGATAAAAACACACCTTTCCTAGAAGTGGGGACCGCGGAAATATGAGCGATGATGTTGTGGTCTCCATCGAACATCACGATTCCCAATGTGTTATAAAGTGATTTATAGTAAAGCTCCAGGAATTCTCGCCTGTTTCTGCCATTCACCTCTGTATCGTATTCAATTAACTTGTTCCATTCATCGGCATTCAGGTGTTTTACCATTTTGTAATTCTACAAGGATTTCAAGATGAAAACACGAATCTCTACAAAGAGCTTACATCTCCAGAAGACTTCTCCATTGATGCGTGATACTCTGCCACTAGCATCTTGTAGTTCTCAAGGCGGGCTCCAACAACTGGAGTAGCTTTTGAACGGTATTTCTCCACCATGCTCGGGACTAAAACAAAGTCGAAGTACCAAACAGAGTGTTTTTGATAGAAACTCACCTCCTCGAAGTCCAAGAACATAGTCAGTGGGCATACGAGACATGGCAATGTCCCAGATCACTGATCCGATTCCTTTGCCTCTGAACTCAGGAGCCAGCAGGAAGAATCCAAGAAAGGCGATCTTGTCGTACTCGTTCCAGATCACACATCCGACGAATTCTTGTTCTGCTGAAACAAAAAATTGACTTCCTAACAACGTCGAATGAAGAGGGTACACGTTGATTTATAAATTTTCTAATCTCTGTCTGTTGTCACGCAGATCTACAACCAGCCTCCCTTTTTTTTGCCGTGTTCCATATAGATTTTCTAATAGTCTAAACGACGAGAACTCACGTGTCTTCGAAACAGCCCATACACTTCTTGTCGAGTTCAATGCGGGTGTCAAAGCTGTCACCGAGTTGTCATCTGAAGTCCATCCTTCCAAATCAACCAGTGCTTTCCAAGCCTTCCAAAGATGGCTCTCTGAATCTGGGTTCTCAATGATGTCGTATGTTCTCTCCGACATTCTGGAAAACATCAAATGCTGATAGACACGGGTCCAAAACTATGAAAAAAGAGCACAAGGAAAAAACCAAAAATTCCTGTACTTTGTGCTGTGCTATGGGTTTGTTGAAACAAGAACAGAAACCACCGAGAAAAAGAACAATTTCAAACTGCCTTTCTTCTCCTCACTATCCGTAGAAAAGCGCAAAAGATTAATCAGAAGAAAGTGGTCGCAACGCCTCAAGAGACGCAGCAAAAAGTGCAAAGCGTCATTGGCAAGAAAAAGAGCAAGTGACTGCCAGCACAACACATAGCGGTTTTTTGCTCCGCAGCTCAAAACTACTCTTTTCCGTCTTCTCTTCTCTGTTTTTCAATAATTGTCGTTTTTGGAAGAGAAAAGAGAACAGAACCTAACAGAAGGGAAGAACAGTTGGAGCAGGTTTAGCAGAATGAAAGAGTATCAAAGAGTAAATGAAAGACTGATAATGTGACTGGGGAAGAAGAGATAGGTGATAAGACGCGCGTGGAGTGAGGTGATAAAGTGATGCATCATAGTACACGTTAGATCAAGTTTTATTGGTTGTACTTGTAGCAAATAGTCTGCGAAGGAAAAGTTGAAAGAGAGGAAGGGAGAAAAGAGAAAGACCAAGAACAAAAAAGTGGGTGTTTTTTGAAAAGTAAACGCGAGGGGAATGGGGAAAAACGAGAGAAAAAGAGGAAAATAGAAAAATGGGACAGGGATATTTAGGTGCAAGAGATCCGGTTACAAATTCAAAACTACGTGGAATGGGTTCCAAAGAGAAAACACACAGCTCAGACTCGCAATTACCCCAAAACCCGAAACCGTTCTGTGTATTGCACTGAATCATACGACACAACACACAAATGGTCCAGACCCAAACAGTAGACAGGTGGCCCCTCTCAGTCTTTGACTGAGAGGGTGACTAAATGACATTTTTCTTAATGAAGACGACATCCGACACTTTACAAACACAATGAAATACACATGTGCGACTTTGAAAATGTTGCGGTTTCACTTGTTTTAAACTCAAACTACACAACTTTTCCTTTTCCTTGTTTTGTTGTTCTTGGTCTTGTTCTTTGAGCTAAGTTTGTGGTGGCTTTCAGTGTAGATTGTTCTGAAGATCATGAAGGTGTTTCGGGCAGTGAGAAGATCAAAAGTGTCAGGAAATGAAGAATCTGAGACCGAGCAGGAATCAGTTGTAACCGTTAGTAGGCACCAGGTCTCAGCAAACTGATCAAAATTTCAGTACTTCATCTTTGCAAAAGACGATTTCTAAGACCACTTTTAGACACTCAAAATCTCGAAACAGTTCAAAATTCAGTGCTTGAAGGCTCATTTGAAAGTTTTCCTAGTGGTTTCCAGACGATTCAAATAGTGCAACTGATGGATCTGAACCTTTTCTATCAACCATGATGAAATTTTCCATGACACCCAGGTTTGCAACCACCTAAGTTCCACCTCCTTCGTTTTTCATGCAACTTTCTTGCCAATTCAAAAAACCGACCCCTCCTGGGCAATTCCTGAATGAGAAAATGAAAAGTCCGTCTTTGGCCAAGCAGGCCCAAAGCAATTTGCCAATTTGTGTTTAGACTTTCGCAACTTTGCCCGGGCCCCACCAGTTGCTCTGTCCGTCTACTGACTCTCTGCCTCATTTTGGCTCCTTATTGCTATGCAATGTGGCCGATCTTCTCGTTTTTTTCTCCTTTCCTTTTTCCCTCCTCCCACTTCTTCCAATTGTTTCTTTTTTTCGGCTTCCACCACCACACTACTCCTCGTTTTTTCCCCTCTCTTTGCATCCCCTTTTGGACCACTTCACTCAAGTCCTTAGTAACAACTAATATGACAAGAGTTTGCGTTTTTGGTCCCTTTCCAACTTCAATTTGTTGTGAAGTTGTGAACAATCTCTTTGAAACCCTCGTGTAGTAAGAGGAAGAGACAAAAAAATGAAAAAAGAATAGAATCAGAATCAGCAAAGCACTCACTTCCTCTCTTTTTCATCATTTCTATTTCTACATTTTCCTCCTTTGCCAACGGACTGACTTTTTTCTCAACATTTTTTCGTCGTCAAATCCGTTTTCCATTCTTCTCTTTCTTGCTCAAAAGAGCGGCCTTTTTCCTCCCGTCTTCCCCTTTTCTTTGTCAGATGTAGATGTTC
This sequence comes from Caenorhabditis panamensis, assembly GCA_900883565.2. Classification (NCBI taxonomy): domain Eukaryota; kingdom Metazoa; phylum Nematoda; class Chromadorea; order Rhabditida; family Rhabditidae; genus Caenorhabditis; species Caenorhabditis panamensis. The sequence goes on from LR537615.1 coordinate 159,568, forward strand.
TGTTCGAAAAAAGAGATAAGAATTGAGTTTTTCATGCTCAGAAGCGAAAGCAGAAGCAAGCGGAGAGGGTGCAAGGGTGCGGCAGCCTCCCGGGGTCCCTGCCGCCCCTTGCTCGGCCACAACAATGGGCGGTGCTTCAGTTCGGCGCCTTCGAGTCGGTCGCCCGAGGGCATGCGTGACGACGACGCCGCCGACATCGTCTACGAATATTGATGCCACCATCATTCGTCGCACAACACACCAAGACCACCCGGATCCATAGGTGACGAACGGTCGAATCACTGCCAGGTATGTGCTCAGAATTAGAGGGTGAAGGGGTTTTCCATTTCACTTTCAATTTCCCTTCAATTCCAATCCCCTTCTTTTCATTCCCCACTTTTCCAATTTGCTGTCTTACTCAAGAAGCTCCTCTGACTTCTCACTCACTTCCCACTCTCCATAAAACGTTTCTACTTCTACCAAGACACATCCTTGTCTGTCTCCCATCATTTATCTTCTTTAGCCCCAAGGGAAATGAAAAAGGGGTGACAAACGCAAACGCCGTTCTGATTGGCAATTGTCAGAGTTGATGATTGATTGCTTTTCCAGATCAGAAATGCTCTCCACACTGTTTCTACTACTCTATGCTACTCGGGAAACAGTCCACGCGCTTACTGCAGACATCAGCCCTACTGTTTCATATCTTTTAGATAGAGGGTAAGTGTCTGAGACTGGAGCTAAAGAAAGAAAAAGTTCAGTTGTGCAAATGACACCGAAATCATCGACCACCTCCTCTTCGACCGTGCCTTGTACTACAACAAACATAAACTGCCATCACCGCAAGTCGACGTGCGCATCGAAATGTGGGTGCAGGAAGTGACGTCGGTTTCGGAACTCACTCAAGACTTTGAAATAGGTAGGTACTCAACTCATCTCCCTTCTCCATCTCTTCCCCCCGCTCTTCAGACCTCTACATGAACGAATACTGGACCGATCCCGGACTCGCTTACGACATTCTCAATCCGTGTCAGGTACATAACATACAGCGACCAAAGCATTTCCGGTTCTTGTGCAGGGCAATCTATCATTCGATTGGGCTGTCATGCAGAATATCTGGACGCCCAACACATGCTTCATCAATTCCAAAAAGGCCCAACTCCATAGTTCGCCATTCACCAACGTTTTTCTAATGGTCTTTCCAAATGGTAAGTGAAGTGGTTCAGTTGTTCTTTTGTGTCTTTTCCAGTCTATCCCAGTGTTTTTCTTGTTTGTAGAGCGGGAGGGTGAGCAGAGGAGAAGAAAAAGAAGATGTAAAACTTGGCCGAGGGAGAGCGTCCCGGCTCGTTAAGTGTAGTTCGACTTATGCTAAGCTTGATTCGTTTATGCAAAATTTTGAGTCACATTCACATTTCTACACAAATTTCTACCCTAAATTCCACACCAAACTCAATTGAAACCATCTCAGTCTTTGGTTATACATGTTGAGATGGGAATCTGATGGAAATCTGATGAGAAGCGGAAGGAAGGAAGTACGTGGTAGCTAGGTGACTGTGTGTCACATGACCTTAGGTTTTGTGGTTTGGTGAAGTATTACATTACCAGATTGACTTTTTGGATTCTTTGAGAAGAAACAAAACGAATAAAAAAAAGGAGGATGAAAGGGTAACTAGGGAAATCCGAAAAAAACCCGAATTTCGGTGTTTGAGGATCCATGTGAAGAGGTTTCCGGTGGTTTTCAGGAGACCCAAGCAGTGGAAAGATCTAATCTAAACTTCTTCTTTCAATCTCAACACAAATTTGAACGATTCCAAAGAAATTGTTTTTCTTGAAAAAAAAATTTCGCAACTTTGGAAAAAATGTGAAAAAAATTTTTCTTCAGAATCGTTCAGATTTTTGTCAGGATTGATAGATGATGTTTAGATCTACTTTTAACACTATTCGATGTTTCTGGAAACCACCGTAAACCTCTTCAAATAGGTGTTCCCATTCAGAACATCCCATTCTGAACTTTTTTGAGACTGACAACCCAAAAGTGTTCTCAGGAACCGCTTTTCTGCAAAGTTGAATTACTGAAACGTTCATCAGAAACACACGTCATTTTTATAGAACACGATGAGAAAGCCATCACGTTCTATAAAGTACGCAATTACTCAAACTAGAGTTCCAAGAGATCAAAAAAGCCTCCCTTCCTGGGTTCGGATCCCTCTCCGGTTCCCAATGAATAATTGATCATAACGACCGGCGCGCAAGCCCTCTTCTCCCTCTATCCCCTCTAGAACCAAACGTCCGAACAAAGACAATAAGCGTGAATAATTGTCTAGCCGTGTGTATGGATGGCTCTCCTTCAACGTTTCCCTTTTCTAGGCTCAGTGTGGTCAAACTGGCGAATCAAGAGCACCGGGCCGTGTATAATGGATCTCACCAAGTTTCCCATGGACAGTATCGAGTGTACTTTGACTTTTGAGTCTTTCAACTATAACAAGGTTGGGTTGGGTGTCCAATTTTTAATTATACCTATCTCACTCTCGTTTTCTCTATGTCCTTTTTCTCTCACACTGTTTTTGTTTGTTTCATTGTCCGTCATCCATGTCTCTTTTTTCACTCTAACTAGTTTTTGCAGTATTGTCGGTTACCTTAGCCTATTCTTTCCAATGTCACGTTTCTGTTCTCCAACTTGTAAATTTTCCAGGACGAAGTTTTCATGCGATGGGGAGATCCACCACTTACAATTTTCAAACCCATTGAGCTTCCGGACTTCACAATGACTAACTTTAGCACGTCGAACAAGTTTCAAGTAAGGAAGGAGCTGTATTTCGGAATAGTGACGTGTTTCAGTTGTATGCTGCTGGTTACTGGAGTGAACTAAACGTCAATTTCCTCTTTCGTCGAAGATCCGGATGGTACCTCCTCCAAGGTTACATCCCAACCTACATGACAGTTTTCATCTCCTGGATCCCATTCTACCTGGGTCCAAAAGCAATCCCAGCTAGGACAATGATCGGTCAGTTTATGCTGCAAGTTTCCCCCTTCCCTTTTCACCCAACTTCAACTCAGCCCCGACCCCGAACCCGTAACTCAATTTGATGACGCTGATCAGATTTTGCGCGTCACCATCAATCTTCTCCAATCTTCCTCCCATCCTTTGACATTGTTGGGGACATTTTCGAGTTAGAGCCGGGGAAGGGAAGGAATAGTAGTTGTTGGAGAGAAAAAGGGAAGGCGTGGGCTGGTTGACAACGGTTGGGAGCAAGCAAGAAAAGCAATGTAATCTCTTAGTCCTTTTTTAATCACCGTGTATTAGAGGAAATGGGAAATAGGAAACGGGATGCTCTTTATTTTGCAACGAACGCAGGGAATCTTTTGAATCTTCCGCAAAATTTATTTGTTTTTCAGCGGTTATTATAATGTGTGTATCATAAAAAAGAAAAACCTTCTTTTTCTGTCTGGTTCCAAAAGAATAAGAAATCAGACATCGGACGACTAGAGTTTATGAATGTGTTTATGTTTATCTTGAGTAAATGAGATGAAATCTAGACGCAGTTTTTCAGTTCTTTATAACTGGCGTTTTCTTGGAACATTGCTTATTGGAATTCTTGGAAATTTGTTCATAAAAACTTTGTGTGCACTAGGAAAACAGAAGTTTGTGTTTTGGGCGAAACAATAAAAACTAAGATCTGCATCAAATGCACGAAATCTGTGCTAGAAAAGTGGATCCGCTCCAACTCTCCGCTAACAATTTGCACCTTGAAAAACAAGGTCAAGAAGTGCATCCGATCTGTCGCAATCCGCGCTTCTTCCAGCGATTCCCAGTCAAAAACTTGTGTAGTTCTTCAATTTTGCAAAACAAGTCATAAATCTTATAAATCTGGGCGTCCCGTTGCTTCGAAACCCGTGATTTTGCTTTCACGATTTCACGATTTCACAACCGCATGTTTTGTTTCCTTCAGCACTCTCTTTTTTTGGACGTTGCCTAGATTTTGAACGTTGCCCATAAAACCATCCCGAAACAAATCTTACGAACAAAAACATGACACAGTTATGTTTCCCCACTCTTCGCCCACATATTCTCCCACATATCGAAAGATTCGTCATCTCCAACTCAACTCCATCTCTCTCCATCCATCATTCCTTGCTCCAGCAAATCAAACTCCACACGTCTTACAGGTGTCAATGCCTTACTGGCGCTTACCTTCCAATTCGGTAACATAATCCGCAACCTGCCAAGAGTCTCATATATCAAAGCCATCGACGTCTGGATGCTGAGGTTGGTTCGGGCTTCAGCTTCCGTTTCTGTGGTTTCCACACAATTATTCATAACCCTCTACGCACGGGGTCCCTTTTCTCCTGCTTCATACACCTTCTTTTCAGTGGCATATGCTTTGTTTTCGCGTCTCTCTTCGAACTCGCCACTGTCGGGTTTCTGATGAGAAATGAAGGCAAGCCGACTGCAAAGCCGACGAGGTCTATCAAAAAGTAGGTTTTGAGTGTTTTTTACATCAAAACTTTCATTTTTATTTTAGTTCGGCACGATGGACAAACAGCAATAGCAAAGATGAGGTGGTGCCGAGGAAATCCAAAAACATAATATATTGCGAACGCCTCGACAATGCTTCAAGACTCACTTTTCCATGTAATTACACACTTTCCCGATCCGTTTTGCTCATCTAACCTCTGTTTAGTGGTCTTCACATTCTACAACTTCATCTACTGGTTTGTCTTCATGAAACCAGCCTGGGATGCAGCACCATAACGGACCAATCTACCATCCAACTCAACCCCAAATGAATATCATTTGAGCGGGTGCATCTAGAGCCGTAGTAGAGTGAAAAAGAAATGTGACTTCTTTCACATCATCATTCTCACTCACTTTTTGAGGCAGCTATTATGCATCCGCTCATTGACAATCATATCTTCACATCTCTCCCACTTTTTCACATCTTTTTTCCACTCATCCTCTTCTTCTCTTACTTTTTCTAACTATATGAATAATAACTTTTTCATATTCAATTATGTCACGAGTACGCGATTGAATAAATAATTTCTTTAATATAAAGGAGTACGGTTTATTTTTATTTTTATTTTTCAAGATCAAATTCAAATTCTTCGGTGAATCCCAATGGTTGCTCGGCAATTTGGACATTTGTGTATGACGTCTTTGCAGGATCTGATGCAGAACGGCAGGCAGCAACAACACCAGCAGCTGAAAAGAGAAGAAAGTAGAAAAACTTAGATGGTTGAATGGATGCTTAGCTCACGGCTTAGCTCACGGCTCAATGAGCTCGAAAAACGCTCGAAAACACAAGAAAACGATAGATAACCTCTAATTGGTCTGTTCGGAGTGGAAAGAGAAAAGGAACAGAAGTTTTTTTCTGTTTTTTCGCTAGTCTTATTACTCACCCAAACAGAAAAAGAGCAGCAAAGAGGATCCAAGTCAAAAGGCCATAAGAGGACTTGCAGCTAGTGACAATCTGAAAAGGTAAAGTTTCATCAGTTTCAAAAAGCTTTGTCTCAGCTTACATCCATCCGACAATACGGGCATTGCAATTTGGTTGGATACGGCTCCAATCTTATGATAATAGTGGTAGTTGGCATCGGACCAGAAGCCAATGTGGTGTATACTGTAACACATATCATCAGGCTTCGGTTTTTTCACTGCCTTACCAGGAGAATTGACATCCGCGACATTCTCATATCCCGCATTATCATGAAAGTGGTACGGTGGCACTGTCACATGACTATGTGGGTGATAGACGGGTTGTGAGGAGGCGTAATCCGGGTTGTAAGCTGGTGGGACTATTTCTGAAGCAACTTCGGATTTGAGCAATCATTGTGACCAAATAACTCACGTTCATAAGCTGGTGGGAATGACATCAGAGACAGCGCGGAGTTAATTTGGAAATAGAGATGTAGATGTAGATGTAGATGTCCTTGTAGACGTGCACTGGAATCGGAAATGAGAGGAAATGAAGGGAAATGAGATGCGAAGCTTCTTCTTCTTCTCCTTCTGAAGCCTCTTTTTTCCAGAGCAAGAGCAAGAGGAAGATAAAAAGTTGGGAGCTCAATGGGCGGAGCTCTGCGGTCGTTTCTTCGTTTCTTAAACGGAAAAAAGGAGAGAAAAGATATTTGGCATGTGATGGTGAGTGCGAGCAGCGTGAGCGAATGAGTTCCGGCACCGACCGAGCTCCAGAAGATCTTACATAGTGGACAAAAAGAAGAAAAAGAGAACTCCACTTTGAAAAAGAGACATTTGAATTGACGCCGCCTTGACGACATCTTCTTTACGACTCTCTTGTGTGGGCTGGTGGCAGAAAGCAGAAGCTCGAAAAGGCAAAAGAAGGAAAGACAAATTTAACTAGAAAACAAACATCAAAGTTTGGTTTGGCAAATCGAAATTCCTCCTCCCCCTCGCCTTGACAAATCCTCTTTTGACAACAACAAGAGAGAGCAAACCAAATCCTGTATTGGTCAAGTCGAGTGGGAAGAGGTGGGTGGAATGAGCAACGTGACCAGAATATCAAGAAGGTTCAGTTCAGTTCTAATGGACTTGGATACATTCCTGGAATTCCAATGCATACTAATATGGAGCCCGATTGGGGAGACAGAACTCATAAAATTTCGCAATGAAAAAACGACTGATCTATCTAGCTTTTTCTCTATACGAAAAACGCCTTGAAAAGAGTTCCTTCTCTGCAAGTACAGACAATAGAAGCGATTCTCGGAATAAGAATAACATAACAAGTTCCTGAGCCCGTGAGACATGCTCCATTGCGACAAGCTGCTTTGTGAGCGGTCAGGCGGCAGTTGTTACCTCAAAAACACCATCTTACCTCTTTCTTCTTCTTTCTTTTTTTCTGTTACCGACCCTCATCCCCTAACACACGAAAAACTCGAGAACAAAAACTCGGATTCATTTGTTAAAGATTCATTCAAATAAGACACATAAATAACGGGAAAGCGAGCGGAATGACAAATAATGAAAGGGGAAATGTGACATACTACATGAAGACAAAAACACCCGTTTAGAAAAGCATAATTGATCAGAACGACGGTTTCTAGAGACGAATCAATGCTGGGAAAGTGGGTTGTTATCACGATTTGAAATGACGGTGTTTGTATGTTATGTTGGGACATGATTAAAATGATTAAATAAATAAGAAAAAGGCAGTGGGGTAATGTATGAATGACATGATAAAATAGGTTATATTAATATGGATGTTGGTTTTGTTGATTTGGGTTTTGGTATTGCTGTTGTCCCATGTACTGCGATTGTTGACCTTGTTGCTGTTGTTGTTGTTGCATTCTGAAAACACACAATTAAAATTTGAGGCTCCAATTTCGAAGGAAACTCACCTTGGGTCATTTTGCTGGTAATACTGGTTTGCTCCAGGTTGCTGTTGTTGCTGGGATTGCTGCATTCCGGTGTGACCACCCATTGTACCCATTCCCTGAGCTTGTGGGCCTTGGCCACGGTGCTGAAGGGGTGGGAGCTGCATCTGACTGCCATATCCACTCTGCTGGGTGTTTCCCTGCATGGCCATCCGGCTTTGTTGAGCAGCTTGTTGTTGTTGCTGCTGCATTTGCATCTGACGGTACTGCTGATCTTGCTGTGGCTGCTGAGCGGCTTGCTGTTGACCCATTGAATACGATGAGCCACTAGCCATTGGGTTCATGGAGCGCTGGGTTTGCTGCTGTGTAGCTTGTGCTTGCCCACTCTGCCCCATTCCCATGGCCGATCTTCCCATCCCTGGCTGGCCTTGTTGTTGATGCATGCTCGAAGATGACATCCCCGACTGCGCCATACGTTGAGCTTGCTGCGCCTGTTGCATGTGCATCGGATTAGTCTGCATGCCGTGTCGGTCATAGCCTTGCTGCTGCATCATGCCACTGCTTCCGGAGGATTGGCCTGGTTGCGCACTTGGAACTGAAAAGAAAAGAGGGATTAGTTTGATCAAGAGCTTGTAGTTTGATCGAGACTAGGAGACTTACCATTAGGCTTTGCAGATGTCATAGTGTGAGATCCAGGAAGACTCAATCCAGATTCTTCCATAGATTGAGCAAGAATGTTCGACGATCCAGATCCGCCACTGCTTCCACTGTAACCACCCATTGAACCAAAACGACTTTGCTGGGACTGTTGCTGTTGCTGGGCGTAAGCTTGTTGTTGGGATTGGCTGCTTTGCTGGTGAATTTGAGAACTCTGTCCAGAGCTCTGCTGTCCGTATCCTTGCTGTTGCTGCGCGGGGAATCCAGAAGCCTGCTCTGATCTTCCATACTGAGCACTCTGTCCCATTGGGTTCTTTGGTTGCTGGGCTTGCTGCTGCTGATACTGCTGTTCTTGAGTGCTACGTCCAAATTGCTGCTGGGATTGTTGTTGAAGCAGTTGTTGCTGCTGGTGCATCTGCGATTGCTGTTGGGTCGACTGCTGGGCTTGTTGCGGTTGCTGCTGAGCTTGGGCTCCGGATCCATACTGATGTTGTTGAGACTGTTGCTGCTCTGGGCGGAATTGGTGTCCAGCTTGTTGGGTGCTTGCCATATTAGCTTGCTGCCGGTTGTAATTAGCCTGCTGGAAGCTGGCGTCTTGGGTTGGGCGGTTGAACTGAGCGGCGCTCGGGTTAGTGGCTTGATGTTGTTGACCCATTTGCTGACTTTGATGGCTCGACGATCCAGGGAACTGCCCGGACTGCTGTGCTTGCTGACGTTGATAGTTTGCGGCTTGCGCTCGGGCTTCTTGCGTCTGTTGGCCTTGCTGGGTTGAGAATCCTTGATCTTGCAGACCAAATCCTTGACCTTGACTAGATCCTGATGACAAGCGATTCGACATTCCACCCATGGCACTTTCTCCCTGGCCTTGATGCATTCGTGAAACCGCGTATTGCTGTTGAGCACTCTGTTGACTCGCGGATTGTTGTTGAGCAGATGATCCAGACTGCATTGGTCCTGGTTGTCCTAGAACTGGTTGATAACCTTGTTGACTTTGCATTGGGTTTGTTGAAGATTGAGCTGGAAGCATACGGTTAGTTGATTGATTGGGATGCATTTGATTATGTGCTGTAAATTTCAAACGTTGGTTATGAGTTAATGAACCGCAGGGATTAAGCTCACCAGAAGAGGTTGCTTGTTGCTGACCAAACTGCATATTGGATCTCGCAAATCCAGAGCCACTTCCAGATGTCGTATCGCCAAAGCGTTGCGTTTGTGAAACGTTCGGCTGGGATGCAGGCATTTGCTGTTTGGCTTGGAAGTACTGCTCCTCCCTTTCCCGCTGTGCTCGTGCAAGTTGGGCCTGCGTGTGCTGGTACTGTTGCGCATGAGCAACGTCTGGCTTTGCAGGAACGAGCATTTTGGGATGTGGATTTGCAGATTGAGATTGCATGTCGGGTTGTCCAGCAAACATGTTCCTCTGCTGTTGTTGAGCTGACTGACCTTGTTGATTTTGTCCTCCATAGGCGGCAAACTCCTGTTGCCTCTGTTGACTCATTCCAGAAGACGATCCATATGGTTGTTGTTGTTGCGTTTGCGCTGTTGATTGCTGACGATGAGCTTGTTGCTGTTGCATATTCATCTGCATTGATTGAGAGCTTGATTGATAAGCCGGTGGCTGTGTTCCTTGCTGTTGAGCATGACTAGGTTGCTGGTAAGATGGTGGTTGTTGCCCTTGCTGGTATGAAGAGGTATTCTGATACGATCCTTGTTGGTAGCTTGGAGGCTGTCCTTGTGGCTGCTGGCCATACGCAGGAGGAGCTTGTTGACCCATGTACTGCGCATTTTGCTGGTTCATTCTCTGCTGCTCCATCATACGACGACGCTCTTCATTCTCCCGGGCAGCCTTCTCACGAGCTTCTTGTTCTTCACGCTCTCTTTGCTCCCGGGCCGCTTCCTCCCGTCTTTTCTCTTCTTGAATTCTCAGTTGTTCTTGACGAGCTTGTTCCATCAACCGTGCTTGTTCAAGACGAGCGAGACGTTCTTGTTCTTCTTTTTCTCGTTGAATACGCATCTCCTCTTGTCTACGAGCTTCTTCCTCTCGACGCCGACGCTCCATTTCAGCTTCGCGACGAGCTTGCTCCAGACGCAGTTGTTCTTGCCGCTGTTGTTCTATCCGTATTTGTTCTTGACGCTGTTGCTCTTGCAGACGCAATTGCTCTTGAATACGTATTTGCTCTAGCCGCTGTTGTTCTTGTTGCTGACGAAGTATTTCCTGTTGACGAAGCTGCTCCTGACGGTGTAACTCTTGCTGTCGCAGCATCTCCTCTTTCCTTCGTTCTTCTTCCCTTCTGGCAGCTTCCATTCTTTGGAAATCTTCCTCACGCCTTCTCCTGTCCTCTTCGACCTGAGCACGCATCCGGGCTGAATCTATCTCTTTCTGCCGAGCGATCTGTTGTTCTCGCACTTCCTGCTCCGCCTTCAGACGTTCGCGGTGTTCCAGAGCTTCCCGCTCACGAGCTTCACGTTGTTGGCGTTGTTGCTCTACGAGTGCTTGCTGCTGAGCCAGCTTCTCGTGCATTTGCTGCTCCATAATCTGCTTTCGCGTCGCGGGGTCCATTGTAGAACTCACAGAAGGGCGGAGAGGTCCAGGGTTTGGAGCGGTGAATACATGGCCTGGGAATTCTGAAAAATAACTGATTGAGCTTAAGATTTCAAGATAGGAAGAACTTACGTGGAGCAGTGCCAGAACTATACGGTGGTGGAGCAGCGATTGGTGTTTGGGAGGCGGAAGACATGGCGGAAGACATTCCTGATGACATTCCAGATGACATCCCAGAGGAAATTCCAGAAGACATCCCAGTGGACATCCCAGACATCCCCGGTGGCATAGTAGTCACTGGTGGGTTCATCGTTGGTGGTGGAACCAATGTCGGTGGGACCATGGTCGGTGCCTGGACTGGTTGCGTCACAGTAGGCATCTGTGGAGCAACTGGCGCTCCAGCAGTAGTCGTGGGAGCCGCTCCGGCGGCGGCATTGACAGCAGCAGCAACAGCACTCGCGGCGGCTGCACTAGCGGCGGCGTTGGCTGAAACATTTATCATTATTGAATTTGTCCCTACTATTCCTTGAAGACACCACCATTTGCAAAAAATCTCTTCGTATCGTCTACACCTAACACTGTCGGGGACCCATTCCGTCTACGTTTCATAGTGTGTTCGATATCTATGACACACGGGTAGCAAGCAGCAGAGAAAGTGAGAGAGAAGGAAAGCCCCCCTGATTGGAATTGACTAGGGAATGAGAAGGAATAGAATTGAATGAAGCGAGAAGGGCATGAGCGAGGCGCAGAGAGAGAACTAGAGGTGGTAGTGGTGGCAGCGGAGAGGCGGATGAACGGAATAATAAAAATTCCAGCGTGTGTGAAATAGCAGACCGCAGACGGCTAGGTGAGTTTTTTTTTGTCGATAGCGCAGTCTCCCACTTCCCCTTTTCATCCATCCAACATCATCCAGTGAAGGGGGACGCCAACAATGATTTGTCAAACGCGTATCTCTACATCTTTACAGACCAACCCAAACCCAAACTTACCAGTGCTGTTCCTCTTCTCCTGCTTGCGATTCAGCATGTTATGAATCTTAGCCTTGGTCTCTTCACTGGATCCATTGCTCATTGGAGGCTGATTAGCACGCATAGCGGCATGATAGTTGCTACCACTACTTCCACTGGCTCCACTGCCACTTGCAGCAGTCCATCCAGGTCCACCTGCAGCTTGAGCAGCATCGTTTCTCGAGTTGGTGCGCTTGTTGCGTGGACCTCCACCACGAGCTCCAGAGTTGCGCTTTCTACCACGTCCTCGAGTCGCTGGAGATGACCGTGCTACAGGAGCAGCTAAAATAAACCGGGTTAATGAGAACTCACAATATAAAAGTGTAACTTACGTTTCTCAGTTGGTGGTGGAGTATCCGTCTCTTGCTTAGCCTCCGGCGTGATTGAAATCGGAGTGGCTTCACTTGGCCGCTTCTCCTTCTCGGCATCGCCATCTTTTGGTGTTGCATCATCTTTGCTGCCAGGTGTCTCTTTATCTTTCTCTTTCTCTTTCTCCTTATCATCCTCTTTTTCTTTCTCCTTGTCCTTCTCTGCACCTTCCACCTCCATTTCTTCTGCTCCCTTTTCGTCCTTTTTCTTTTCTTCATCTTTCTTCTCTTTCTCAGCTTCATCCTTATTCTCCTCCTCTGTCTTTATCTTGTCAGCCTCTTCCACACCCTTCTCCTTCTCCTCATTTTCCTCATCAGAATCTGGGGTTTCAGAAACGCCGGTGACTTCAATTTCCGGTGGCGTCAAGTACACATCGTCGAACATATTATTGCTCATTACCAATTGAGGTGTTGGGAACTCGTTGTGATGTGAATGATTGACCAATTGCCGGAGTTGATGGTGAACTGGTTTTGCAATCTTATCCATCCGAGTTGTATGGAACCAATGGAATCTCCATCCAGTACCACGATACAAATGGTCGCAGTTGAAGTCCAATGTGTGATCGAATGCATGAGTTCTGGCTTTCTCTTCTGGCAGGAAGGCGTATTTCTGGTTCTTCAGTCCAATGGATGGCGGGTACTTCTTCCAGAGTCTGTTAGCCACTCGTGGCTTTGTCATGTACTTTCTGACAGTGATGGTGCTAGTGGTACACTTGGGGAGTGGAAGGAACTTGTAGAGGTTTTCACGAGATTGGTCCGTGTATCTTTCAGTGGTCTCCTTCTTCAGTTTCTTCATTAGACCATTGTAGTTTGGCCATCGAACACGAACGGATCCATAGCGGTCGTAGGAGTTTATGTGCTCGGTTTTGACAAGAGTCCAGAGAACCATGTGCTGCAGCATGTCGAAGCAAGTGTCGTAGACAAGTTTTTCACGAGTAGGATTCAAGATGCCGTGGAACATCAACTGGAACAACAAAAGTCCCCATTGCTCGACATGTGTCGGGATGAGAATCTCTCTGTAGATGTACCCAATCAGCGTAAGTCGCAAAACAGTGCAATCCCGATGTTGAGGACGATTGGTCCATTTGCAACGCTTATGCCGTTCCCGTTGAATCTCACGTTGAAGTTGAGAGGATAGAGCGCTCAAGAAGGTGTCCTTGCTCTTCTGATCCTTTTCGCAGCGGAGACAAGTCAGAATCATGTTGATGAATGGAAGACGTGACATCGCCCATGCACTCTGTGCCAGACGTTCTTTAGGTGCTGTCGAGTGGGTCTCCATTAGTGCAGCGGCTTCTCGCAAGAACTTTGCAGCAACAGTTCCCACAGTTGTGTTGGCGTATTGCGGAGGAATGTTGATGGGTTTTGGGCACATCCGGACCAATGGAGCAATGAGCCAGTACTTGTTGATGTCGGTGAACCGGAACTCAGACAGAGCTTTGACTTCTGGCATATCGGTCTTGTTCTTATAGGCGAATGTGAACATGTCTCTGCAGCACTTTCCAATCTCTGACATCAATGCATCTGCAGCAATGGCTCCTTGTTGAGCGTGACGAGTGTTTCCATCTGGAGAGATCTCCTTGATCATTAGCATCAAGTCGAAGAGCGTGGCGCGGAAGTTCCAGAGGGTCATGAACGAGAGCACCTTGTCTACAGTGGCTTTTTTGGAGACAGCATGAGCTTCAAACAGTTTTTCCACATTTTCACGTTCCGTTCGTCGTCGGAGAACCATTCGCAAGATCTGCTGACCAAGGCAGTTCTGTTTCAGCCTCTCATTGTTGAATGCCTCCATCTTTTTGGTTTTGAAGATTCGGAACATGCGGAGTGTCACCCAATCCTGCTCGCAAATGACAAACTGAACGGTTTTCGCAATGTTGAAGAGGAATTGTGGACGATAGTAAGCCGGAAGATACTTGGTTTTGATTCCTTCACGTTCACGCTTCTTGATTTCAATCCTCTCCCTCTCTGGATCTTTACCCCAGAAGGTCTTCGGGAAGATGTACCTGAAAACACAAAATTATCCTAGTTACAGTGCTATTCAACTAACTGCGCGTCACGATGACGGGACCGGAGAGCCTCTAGCAGCTGCGCAATTTGCGAGAGAGTTCTGAAGACAGATTGATCCATTTCAAACCAGTGGAACAGATGCATGATTCGCTCGTCCGGTGTTACATTGAAACGCTTCTTCTTTCTGGCCATTCCGCGATAATGAACGGACAGCTCGAATGGCTCATCTCCAATGCAGCACAACCCAGAAATGATCATCAGGCAAAGACAGACACCTGGCTCTGCTTCATGCACGTTCCGGGTTTCTGTTGTCTTTGAATTCGTTTTCCATTTTACATCTCGAGTGCGTTCGGATCTCAAGCGACCATCGCTACGAAGCATCAGTGGGAAAACGTGTTTTGTGAGTTCCGAGAGAAGGCGTGGGACGTAGAATGCAGATTTTCCAGCGAGAAGAGTGATGAATGTGGTCAGCGGGTAGTGCGTGGAACAATCGGTAATCTGAAACAAAAGTCATTAGGTGTTGGAAGAAGAACAGAAGTATCTACAATAACTTACATCAATCTCGCTTCCCATCTGATAAAACGGACGCTGCTCCTTTGGGTCGCAACTCAAGAAACAGAGTCCCTTGATGGCTCCAATCCAGTACTCCGACAACTCCACGTCATTTGCTGTGTAGTTAGCACAGTAGTTCGCCAGCTCATTAATCCGATCGAAGTTTCTTTCGTGACGACGAGCCTCGATGAAAGCACGGATGACAAATGAGTAACGACCATTCGGACGCTTCAAGTCATATCTTCTGTGTGAATATGGTTTCATGCTCATGAGAACCATTTTGAAGTCGTTGTACGAGTCGTAACGCATCTCTCCAGCTTTCATCGACATTTTCGGACCAGTGAACTTCTCATTGTAGTAGCGTGTGTCCAGCTGAACATATTGTTGGTTCGGGAACACTCTCCAGAAATGACTGTCTTGCGCGAGCCACTCTTCCGTTTGAAATCCAGCTCTCGAAATATACTTCCGTGCGTGGAACACAAAAACAGCGACGGTCCGCCCCCAACCAGTCATCGGACTCTCTTCTCCACGAATCGTATTAGCAACAAGTTCGTAGCACTGATTGACAATAGGAGTTGCTCTGGGATGCAGAATGAATCTCTGCCAATGCTTCATGAAGAATGACACGAACACAAACGCCGTCTCCGTGCTGTACATGTTTGGGAGGATATCCATTCGAAGAGCTTCACACTTGTGATCCGCTGCTCTCAAGAAGGGGCACACCATCTCGAAGAAGTCGAAGATCGACGAGATGTCCTGACTGAATTCGTACATTTCGCAGATGATGTTTGCAATATCCGGAGCGGGTGCATTTTCGGTCTCTTTTTCCAGGAACTCCACCAACATGTCGACGTAAGAATAGGCGACTCGTTCAATGATCAGATGCTGGTCGTGGTAGGTTTGAGCGCGGAACTGCCGGAATAGCTCTTTGAGGCCGACAGAGTTGATTTTCTTGTGAGCCGTAATGTAGCCACCTTCCTTGTTGAACTCGATGTACAATCTTCCCTCCAACTCCTTTGAAATGCTCTTGTAGATGTAGCGAGCACGTCTGAAGTACGGATTCTCCTCGGGTTGCAGTCCGAAAAGTAGCATTCGTCGCAGGCGAACAACATCGGTATCATCTTCAACATCCAATTGGGGAAGAATAATTATCATCCGTTCCAGCAGATCCATCTTCTTCCCCATGAACAATCGCTTTGGAGTGGTTTCTTGAGTGTAATGCACCAACTTCCTATGATCTCGCGGCTCCACTTTCGTTTTCGGCTCCTTTGGAATGTTCTGCTTCCTCTGTCTCGACATCAGTGGACTGTTATAATCGAGATCCTGCTCTTTTTCAAGTTCCGCGATAATGTCGGAGATGCTGAAGATCTTCTCACGGAGCATCTCAATCATGATAGCAGCAGTGGCGTCGAAGTGCTCTTGGTACTTGTCAGTGCCGTATTTGGGGCCTTCCACTGACATGAAATTAAAGAAAAGGTCGAGCACATCCCATCCACCAATCTTCTTGTCTTCATTCATATCCATTCCCATTCGGAGGAGCTTGGCGATGAACTTAGCACGGAAGGAACCTTCTCGCTCTTCAGTGATACACCATTTGAACATCAACTTCGTTCTGAAACATTTTCGTTGTCTCAAAATTTTTTTGAACTGTAACTGACCTCAAAAGCGCCTCCGGATTTGCAAACTTCTCTCTGAACTTGAAAAGCCGGCTCGCAGCTTTCTCCAATGATTGTGGTCGCTCCACATCAATGTTATCCATAATGCCAATTACATCAACACACGTATCAATGATTCTTCCGTATTTCAGGACGTCGGCACCATTCGGAAGCCATTTCTCTTCAACCGCTCGACTGCGGCGGGTGATCTCATCAGCGCGGACACGCACACTGTCGGAAATGTCATCGAAACCTGGAAAATAACAGTTTTAGTTGTTCTAAAGCGAGGAAATATGAGAAATTAGGGAAAAACGACAAACGCAAGACAAACGCGTGCCGCACGCCAAAAAGATGGTTTAGCATTAGAGCGCAATTGCATTGTGCTTACCTTTTACAAACGGGAGCTCGTGTACTTCACATGGTAAGAAATCCAACGGCGATCCGCACAATTGAGGGACAATCAGTGGACGATGCTTCTCGTGTCGAACCGATAAATCATTCCAGACCATTGCTTCCGGAGCAACACACGTCATATACTGAACCATTCCCGACATCAACAGGACCAGATCCTTGTAGTGACCGCACTCGAGTAGAACTCGGAATGAACCATGCGTTTTTCCAGTCTTCCAAAACGGATCACTTGCTTTCTTCCGCCTTTCGTATTCGTCAATCACGTCTTGTTCCTCTTGCTTTTGCAGTTCTTCCTTTTCCTCTTCGGTTAGCTCTCGTGGTGGCGGAGGTGGAGTTTTCGGTTTTGGTGGGCCTGTTTCTTGCGGGGTTGGTGGCGGGATCTGGATCATGGGGGTTGGATCAATTTGGCTGTACATAGGTTGATGGACTTGGTAAACTGGTTGCTCGTCGTCTGAAAGAAGCACAGTGGTAAGAGGATCGGTCGCAGCCTCTTTCTCGGTTGCCGGCTCTGCTTCGGTCTCTTTTGCTGCTGGAGTAGCTTCTTTCGATCCTTCGGCGGACTTCTCTTTGGCTTCCTTGTCGGATTCTTGGATCACCGCAATGATTTCGCAGTCGTTGTCCACCTTTTTCTTTGCTGGGAGCTCCTTCACAATCTGTACTTCATCTGGGTCATCTACCTCCATTGGTTCTTCAGGTTTCTCAGCAGATTTCTGAGCTTCTTCGACTTGTTGATCAACTTCCATTACCTCATCTGGCTTTGCAAGAGGCTGCTCAACACTGGGATTCTCCGGATTGACATTAGCATTCATCTCGGCGTTCTCGACGGCACTGATACTGTCACTGACAACCGCATTGATATCAGCAAGCACATCTGCATTGATTCCAGCATTGGCTTCACCAGGAAGAATTCCAAGATCCAGGTGCAGATTCAAGTCCGCGTCAGCATTGATGTCCGCATTGCCATCCTCCTCATTCTCAAGATCCAATTCCGCAGGCAGCACACCAGTAACTTGCTCGGAAAGTTCAATCAAAGCAGCCGCGGCAGTTTCAGCAGTTGGTGGTGTCTCGGATAGCCGAGTGAGAGCGTCGATTCCAATTTTTTCTGCTTCCATCAAAGGCGTCATTCCAGATGAAGTGCCATCATCAAGGAAAGAAAGAGGCATGGGCATCGGATCCATACCAGCCATAGCTGCGAGATTCTCAGCGTCCTGGAGAAGAACATCGTTTTCCGGACTTGACTCCTTGTTTGCTGGCTCTTCTGGTTCTTTTGCAGCTGCAGCTGGCTCTTCTGGCTCCTCCATCTCGACGTCTTCATCCGTTGGAACATTCAAATCGTTCCTGTGCTCATCGATCGCCTTTGCTGCTTCCTTCTCTTTCTCCTTCTCTTTGTCTTTCTCAGATTTATCTTCATCCTTTTTGTCTTCCTTGTTCTTATCGGTCTCCTCCTCCGCATCTTTCTCAGACGCTGGCGCTGGAGATGCACTTGGAGACGATTCAAAGTCAATCTGCACTGGTGGAGGAGCGGGAGGTGGGGTAGGGTTGCGGAAGTCCAATTCGTCCACGTATTCGGTATCAACCAAGGAACCAACAACTGGCTGCCAGTAAGGAGTTGTAAACTGTCCGTATCTTCCAGAAATCGGTTCTGGTGTTGGGTCACGTTCGACTTGTCCAATCTTGATGTGGTTATACTCGTGATCAATATTCAGAGGCGAAGGCGACGACCAGGCGGGAAGATCGTTGTCCGAAAACGAAGCAGGAGATGTGGCATCCGACGGAGAGTAGTACTGGGCGATGTCCTCGTAACCGTTGTGCCACTCGTAGTACGGGTTGTCAGGATCTTGATAATCTTCTTGTGGTGGTTGATTGTAAACCTCATGCGTGTCAGTATCTTCATCCGCAATGTCCATATCAGAAGAGCTGTCTTGAGCATCTGGAGGCATTGGAATCTCCGAAACATCCGGCATCTCATAGTCATCTGTATTCGGCTCCTGTTTGATGTGAAGGATTCTAATGGGGATTGGAGCTGGCATCTCCGGAGTCACTGGTTGTTGTTCTTCTTCCTCCTCTTCCTGTTGCTGCTCTGTGAACTCATCATAGTCCATTGGCTCTTCTTTGATACGGATGTTGAAGGGAAATTTTGGAGCAGTGGAGGGTTCCTCGCCGTCCTTCTTCTCTGCTTCAGTGGTAGGAGCTTGTGCCACGGATAACAAGGTGGCTGCGGCGACTGCTTCTTCACTTTCAACTTCAGCCTCCGCATCGTTTTCTCCTTCCCCACCTTCTCCGTCTCCCTCTTCCTCCTCTTCTTCTTCATCTTCATCATCCATATCTTCATCCGAATCGTAAGTAGGAGCCTCTGACTGCACTTCATCCTCATCGTCGTCCTCATTTTGTTCTTCAGATGGCTTCGCATCAATCTCCTCCTCCTCTGCTTCAATTTCCTCTGGAGTTGGATCAACGTAAGGAGGAATGGGGAGATTGTGGACTTTTCGGAAGTTCCAGAGCTTCTTTAACGAAGGTATTCTTTGACGGATTCCCTCGTCACTGTAGAACTTCTTCAGGAGCAGATGACCATCATCATCGGTATTCTCCACCATTGCCTTCATCAAATGACCCTGCTCCACCATGAATCTGATCTGCTGACACAAGACATTACACGACCGGCGTGCTAGAATCAAGTTACAACTGAAGTCCTCCATGAAGTGATAGAAGAACCGCATGAATATCCTGAATAACTTGGATTACTAAAGGTTTGAAGCACGGGTGGCATACCTGAATACTATGGGATTAGTGTCTCGCCGCTTGAGGAAGAAAATGGTGAAAATCTCGCAAAGGTCGTTGAGAAACTCGTGTTTATCGAGCACGCCGTCCTATAAAACATGTAATTAGTCAATTTTCTTTGGTGGGCTGACTCACCTCAAACATGACTTTCTGAAACCCAGTGGAATACTTCCAGAGAGCATACGCCCGATCTAGTTTCATCGGTAACGGCTTCCCTTTGGCATCCTTGGCGTCAACGTCTTCTTCAAGGTCCTCCTCTTTTTCTTCTTCTTCTTCATCATAGCTAGCTGCTGCCTTGATGAACGCGTCAAGAAGCGTAGAATTCAGCTTGAAACACGCTTGACTCAATTCTAAGGGAGCTGTCTCTAGGATGGTCTTCTTTTGCTTTTTGTCTTTTCTGTCATATGCAGAGAAGCCAAGAATAGAGCACATTTTTACACACCACAAGGCACGATCATAGTTGACTCTGAAAAACAAACCGAATAGTTGGAAAAAGTCATAACATCAGGCAGGTGAAACTCACTTGTAATCTGCCAATTCCATCAGTAAAAGCTCTTTTCTCGGGAAATAAGGCATATTTTGGGAGAGGTACGATAGTGGTGCACCTCTCGCCAATGCGGAGAAAAACAACACGCGATCTTGCAAAACCCGCTTCCAATTATACGCTCCAAAACGCGGAATGTCTTCTTTCGGCGTTTTCCGGTCTCGGTCGTATGTCATGTTGAATTCTCCCTTCCGGTACACAACCTGAAAGAATAATTCATTAGTAAGCGACTCAAGCTCAAACTCAAGCTCTACAAGAAAGGAGAAAGGGAAACGAAATGAAACTCACCATTGCAATCATGGAGAGAGACCTGGAATGCGCTTTGTCGAGGCGAGCCAACTTGTTTTCCGAGGCGTTGAATACTAGAGATTGCAGCTCGTATTGGGTTAGTGGCATCTGAGAATAGAGAGATTAGACAACAACACCGATGGAGCGCACATGGCAAGCCCGGCTGCCCACGCTTCTGACATTAATCCAACGCTATCATTACCCACCATATAGCCCTTCTTGAGGCGGTCCGGCGTTAACTGATCCTCTTCCTGCAGTTTGTGTTGCTTGTAATAGTCGGCACCACCCATCCGGAGATTGTTCTTCCGGAGAAACCGATCACCGGGCGTCTCGTCGGTCCATGTGGGCACTCCTCCAACTGGTTCAATCTCCTCTTCCACATGTGAAGTCGTCGGCTCCTCTGAACCAATTGGTTCCAGACCAATTTGTTCAAAAACTGCTGGGTCCGCAATGGTTGCTACAAAAAACGTACGTTATAAAATGTGAGTCAGCTTTAGAAAGTGAAGAAAGAGAAAGAGGGGGGAGAGAGAAGGGAATCGCCACGGAAACATCGTTATCAATGTCAAAATGCAAATACAAATACAACGAGAACGATAGGGTGATTGTGTTTTATTGATTCGGTTACGTTGTGAAACGTTGGAAACGGAACAGTTCAGCGGTTCCGAGAATGCGGGAAAGCGAAACTAGGCGCAACAGCAGAGAAAGAGAAAAAGCTAGAGAACTAAACCACGGAAAGAAAAATTGCTGATCTAGTTACAGCTGTTTCATGTAAGTCATGTAAGTAATGTAGCTGCTGGCGTTTCTCTAGACTAACTACGTATGCAAAGCCACCAGAGACCCTTCTGGCTTATCCCGTCTCTAGAGACACAACAAAACGAACGTCGTGTTGGAAGTGAGACAGAGAACGGTGAGGACGCAGATAGTCAGAGGGAAGCTGAAAAAAGAACACATCATAGAAACTGGGGCGTGGCTTTCTCTCTATTGCAATCAGAGTGGAGCTGAGTGAATTCTATGCGAGAACGGGGGCTTTGGATCCTACAAGTTACACTGTACATAGAGTTACGGTCTGGGTGGGTATGAGTGGTTAGATCAACCAATCGAACTAGAGAAGGGGTTTGAGGGTCATGAAGGTTGACATGAGGAAGGGACATAGTGAAATGTGGATTGGGGATTGGAAAACGCATCAAAAAGAGTAGTCGGACTGGGAGAGAGAGCGGCAGAAAGATCGCCTGGTCACACTGAGAACGCAGTCGGGGGCAACCCTCTCTCTTCGAGGAACTGCGCAAGAAAGAGAGACACAGACAGCAAAGAGAGGACACGCAGCCCCGTCCTCCCCAGGGCCATCGATTGGGACCATTCAAACCAGAGTGGTCCGTGGTGGGCAACCTTGGCATAAAAAACGAGCGAGGCCAATATGTGCACACTCCCGTTCGTCTCTCTCTCTCACGATTGACGTTTGTATAATGAAAAGGGCGAGGTTGGAATGTGATGGGATGATGAAGGGTGCTAAAGGGTCTAAATTGACCTCATTACCATTATTACCAAGAATTGAGAGTCATAAAAAAGGCTCTTTTAGATGACTTTTTTCTCAGAAAATCTATAGTAGCACAAGGCCTGTTGTCTGGCATCTGTTCCCAACTGACCATAGGACATGCCATAGGACAGCTGGATCAAAATTTATGGGAGGTCAGGAAAGAAGGAATGGGACGGGACAAAAACGAAACGCCGCCATGCATGATCAAGCGTGAGATAGAAGGAGAGAGAAAGTAGAGCAGTTCTAAAACTTGAGAGTGAGCTCCGTCTTCATAATAAATTCTGGGAATCGAGAGTCGAGTCGAGAAAAGCACGAGAATCTCTCAATGGTTTGTTACCGTGCGGCCTTTCGGTCAATTCTGTCGATGAGGGTCTTCTGCCTACTACTGACGCATTCAACGAACGGAAACCAGTTTTTCTCTCTCTTCACCACACACAGAAAAGACTAATCGTAGCCTCTGACAAGACGTGTCTCTGTCTCTCTCAAAATATATGTATATATAACATCTGCGAAATGACGACGCAAAAAATGAGAAAAAATAAGATACTGGTAGCGAAAAGTGTTAGTCATAAAATAATTTATCGTTTTTTTGTAAATCTTATCAAAAAATGAAACAAAATACGAGTTTGCAGTGTAGTGCAGAGAGTGAAAGAGAACAACAGATAGTATAAGATTGTGGGAATTGATTGTATTTTTTGAGAAAACGGAAAAGAAACTTGAGAGTGGAACTTGAAGGACGAATAAATGAATGTAAGAAAAGGACACTGGTGGTGGAGACAAAGAACATTTGGGCGGGACAGTGGAAATGAAAAAAAGCATGGTTAAGCAGAAAACAGTTGACTGGCTCTGGACGACTCGAAAAAGAGCATCTGTGCGGCAGGCGAGAGGTTACGAATCGGCTCGCGCTGGCCTGCAAAACGGTCGTTTCTCTTTCGTTTATTTGCTCCCTTCTCCTTCGTCCCCGTGCTCTTTTCCCTCCCTCCCCACGACTCTCCTTTTCACTTTCACTCGTCACTCCCGCGGTCCCGTGGAGCCCAGGCCCCAAAAAGAGGGTTTTGTTATGTACACTCACTCCTAGTTATTGTACCACTTGGCGAGACGTTGTCGTAGCGCGACATTTCTAGGTGTAAACTCTCTCGAGAGTCACTTGACCATTCTTCTACTGGACTTGAACGTTCGTGGATTGGAGCGACGTGTTCTGAAAAGTTCTAGGGTTTGGCTAAGACAAACTGGCTGAGATAACATGCCTTGAGTTGCTGCCTTGAACATCACTTTCCTCTCCCGAAGCTCTCGGAGTCCTACACTCTCCTCAATGCTCTGGTCATCAGAATCATTAACACTAACAGTCCTCGTCATAATCTGATTGTGGTCTGCAATGCTCCTTGGGGGTTCCGGTGTTATTGAAGGCTCAGTGTTCGCCATGGGAGCTTCCTGGTGTATATACTCCCTGTCATTCGGCTTCTGAACATTGTTAGAGCTCCCGTTGGAAAACCTCGCTCTCCTTGTCCTCGGGGAAGGTGGTGGTCTAGAAGTCGGTCTCATACTACGCGCTCTCGCCCTGAAAATCCGCATTCCTTCCCGAATTTGATCCATTCCGGTGTGCATCAACTGGATGAAGGAGTCGGTTCGAGATGATTGGAATGTGGCGTCGGTGGAGTGTGAACGCGTACTTCTGCTAATAAACAAAGGGAATTGAAGCCAATTATAAACAAATAGTCTACAAACCTCCTCCATTTCACTTCAGAAGTCGGCGACCCGCAGAGCTCTCCAGTAGAGGTTTGCTGTTTCCTGTTGAACTTCCAGAATCCTTCTACAGACTTTCCACGGAAGAATCTAGGCCACTTGGACTCGGATTCAGAACGCATATCAGACATTGTAGCGGATTTTGAGATAGTTGTGAAACTGTTTTCCACAGATGTACATTTGCTTTGCTCTTCATCAATGTCACTGATAAACAATGAATCTGCGTTTTCAATGAAGAAATCACAAATCGCGGTGTGAACGTTGAGCCCACTGAGAAGATGTGCATCAGCTCCATTTAACGTTGGTGGAGGTCTACAAAGGCTGTTACATGTTGACACAGACTGGCTCTCTCTCACCTGAACAGATTCGGCGACCAAACAATAGCCAAGTTCTTTGATGTCATATCTGTCAAAGCCTTTGACTGACAGAGTCTCGACAGGTGTTCCATCAAAAACTTTGCAGTTCGATAATGCGCTTCCGGCATGGTTTCCAGCACAAATCTCAAAGACTCAATTTTCTCTGCATGGTTTTCCTCCTTTTCATAGGCTTCTATGAGTCGGGGATAGGCTTGAAAAGTGAAAAGTGGGTTTGGTAGCTGGCGGAAATATTGTTTGAGGAGAGAAGAAACAGAGTAGATATCTCGTTGACCGAATTCATGGAGATCTGGCTCAGCGCCACTGTCGAATTTTGCTCTGAAACGTTCAAAATAGCGACAACCATCCAAGTTACATACCTGAGTCTCTGAATATTTGACTGAATGCCACATTGCCTATAAATACCCGTAACGATGCCCTGATCCTCAATCGCCGCACAACACTTCTCCACAATCACAGGTACCTTCCTTCCGGTTCGCGTGTATATTTCAGTGAGCTCCAACCCGAATATGGGCTCCCGTCGTCGGTTGCGAAACATCGTGGCCATGTACCTTCGCGCGTTTCGAGTGACTGCTTTCCGATCATTGTTCAGTGGATTAGGTAGGCGTTTGTCGTCAATCAGCATCACGCAGTCGCGTGGGAAATAGCCGATCTGAAAGTACGGAAATGTGAAATGTGAATGAACTTAGCTGGATTGACTAACGAAAGTACATTGCAGTGTAGTGCAAAACAGAAAAAACAAAAAACATACCTCAAATCCTAGTCTCGCATTCTGTGGATCGACAATTTTCTGATTGGAAATCGTCAGTTTCGCTTTCCAAAATGTTTGCTCATTTGGGCTGCCTGTTGACATTTCCGTAATAGAGACGATATCACCGACCTGCAAATGTTTTTGTTTACTTTCACGTTCTAACGCGCCTCGATTATTAGTTACCCGCAATCGCAATTGAGAGTTATTAGTTGGTTCAAAGTCTTTGGTGACTACTGCGGCGGCGATTGCTGGAACGTTGATTGAGGTTTCTTCGGCGGGTTCAAAGTGACCACCTCGGCAGTCAACCTGAAAAAGGGAGGAGTTTAGAGGGACTTCTGACTATACTAGTTATGATTACTTCTAGTGTGTGTCAAAAGGTACAAATTGGGCACACCTCGGATTAGAACATTCAAATTTGGAATTGGTTTTGCTCTATAGGCCTATAATCCAATTCGGAAACCAATGGATTTTGGGGGATTGGGGGTTCAGGGACAGATTGATTCTAGATTTTCACATGTTTGAACATTTTGGGGGTTTTAGAGCACTATTCTCGCCACGAAATAAGTTTGTCAGTGTTTTCTGGAATCTGGTTCTACTTTTTCGAACTTTTTTGATAGAATCGGTTCAAGCGAAGAATTCGAAACCAACTCATAGTCAATTCCATCAGAATGAACTGGTTTTTTATTGTCAAATATCCATTTTTTGATTTACCTCCGAAAAACACGAAATCGTAAAGTTTGAACTGGAAAAACTGGAAAATTTTGATGAAATCAATCATCAATCTGTTTCAAAATCTCTTTTCTAAACGATTTCACCACAAGAATTAGGAAAATCGGTCCAAATTTCGTAGCAAGACCCACAAACTGCCAACTTTTTTGGGGCGATTGTATTCGTTATTGGTCGAAAAACAACAAAAACAAGAAAAACAAAGCCCAACTCACTTCCAAAAATTTCAGAACAGGATAGCACGTAATAATACTGCCAGTAAGCTCGGATAATCGTTCCGTATACTTGACAAGCACTTCCTGTAATCAAAACCAAAAACATGTCAACATTAGGCAAACATTAGGCCGTCACCTCAAACTTTGCAGTTTCCAGATGAATCAAAGGAAACAACTCGTCGAGTCGAGAGTGGCGTCGTTCGAAGACACAACGATGCAGCTGTCGGTCGAAAACGGCCCAATCCTCCCGAGAACGTTCGACGAGCCTGAATGAATCAATGATGGAAAACTTTTTTTTTTCCTACTACATATGAAACCTTATGGAGCCCTCTGCTCTAGCCCCCATGAGATTTCATTCCTGACATTTTCTACTTTTTTCTTCTCTTTTTTTCTTTTTCCTTTTTTTCCCACTAGAGAAGAAAAAAACGCCAAGAAATATGAGGGCGGCGGAATGAAAAAAAGCGAAAAAAAAACGAGCGGAGCAGAACAAAAAAATGAAATAAACAGGGGCAAAAAATAAATAAATTGGAAACAGCAGGAAGGGAGGAACAGAAGACATACCATGAGTTTGCCTCGCTCTCCACACTCATTTTTATCCGCTCCGTCGCGTTTTCATCGGTTGTTATTCCAATTATGAGCACTTTGACGGGTCCCAGCTCGACGGATGAATAATGAAAGTGTTGACAGTCGACGAGCCGTTGGATTCGGACGCTGAAATGTATGAAAAGGGGGTAAACTACATTCTAAAACATTCAAAAGTTGCAGTAGCAAGTTTCTTTTTTCACACCCCACATCATAATCGGCTTATGCTTATGGGTAACACATTGTTGACAATGTGACCGGTACAATGTTTGTTCTTTTTTTTCTGTTCTCTGAAGACATCATTCATTCCTTTCATTTCCCTGGTTATCAGTCCAAAGCTTCAAAGTCTCTCCCCGTCACGATTCATTCAATTCCCTCATCCAAAATAAAGTCATTCAATCAATTACATGAAATATTGAGGTGGAATAGATAGGAGACCCCTGGCTCTTCTCGATCTATCTCAAGTTCTTTGGGTGTGTAATACCACACTCACTACATCCTACGCTGGCTGCACTCCCGGGGTCCACTCCACCGGGAGAGGAAAGATAAGCGATGAAACATTCGATTTCGATGCTGATCGAGGGAAGAAGGCGGAGTGGGCAGAAAAATGAAAAGGACCACTGGGTGATTTATGGGAGTTTGGAGAGATGGGGAATGTTGCAGCTAACGTTTTGAATTGATTTTGGGAATGGAAATGGTGAATTTGAGTTATGTATCTAGAAATTTTGGACCGGTTTCAATGTTCACAAGGATTGCCTTCTAATCTACCTTTTTTTGAAAGTTTGCTCGAAATTCTTCATTTGCTCGTTTTTTCAGTATCAGAGAAGTTTTTGCGAACGGTTTACTTTTAGGAAAACCGCATTTCAACCAGCCTATCAGTCATCTAATTGGAGAGTATGATTACTTGGTATTTTCTTTCAGAAAACGAGACAAACACCGACCATTTCCAATAGGAAAAGGTCAAGAACTACTAGTTATCTAGCGACTGAAACTTATTTCCCATCAGGAACAAAATCAAAACCAAACCTACTATCTCTTGAACACTTTTTCAGCCAAACCAAAACTCGACTCTTACCTCCTGCCGTTTCTCCTCGTAAAAGGGCTTTTTGGGGAAAGTGGCGCGTCGGAAGATTCCTCCACTCCCTCCATTTCACATAACTTTTTGTATCCCCTGTCAAGTCCGCTCCACACTGAAAAAAACCGGAAGCTATCAAGTGGTAAAAGAAAAAAAACGGCTAGACAGATAACCAGATAAAAGGCAGGTAAAAAGAGTGGGAAGAATGAATATATAGATTTGTTCGATTATGTACATATGTCAATTTGAGTTAGCAAATCACACATTGATGTTAGGGGGGGGGG
>LR537615.1:186966-207984 GCA_900883565.2 Caenorhabditis panamensis
CGACCGGGCTTTTAGTAGGAGAACAACAGAAATCAAAGTGGCGGTCATAGGAAGTCGTGTGACTAACCCTAGAACTGAGGAAACGGGGTAAATATGGGTTCAGAAACAAAAGGGATCGAGCTGCACATCTTTTGACATCTGTCCCGGCTGATCATGTGACTGGTCAGACTTGGAAACCGGAGATTTCCGGAGCACATCTTGGGAATCTTGGAAGAAAGACAACTTATTGCTAACATGAGTTATGAAAGATGAATCATCTTCAAAAAGAAAAAGAAGAAAAACGAGTGAAAAGGTTCCAGTAAATTCATCAAAACTTGTGACACTTAAGAGCAGAAAGCAACACGGGTCCGTGCCGGCTTCCGGTTTTCCTTCTCGCACAAGAACAGCTGTTGTTAGGGAGGGGAAAGTACATTGATTCCAACTTTCTGGAAACTTGGAACAAGTCTGTGATAAAAGGAACCCTAATCCCAAATCAGAGAAGAATCGGACCGGAAAGAGGGAAAGAGAAAGAGGGTACGGGGGACACAGGACACTGAGGCGTTATGAGTTGATAGTGTGTTATGTTTCGGAATGCGTCCTGCTCAGCTCTTCGCAAAAGAAACGGAAGATAAAGAAGATAGAGTGGAGAAGAAGGTCCCCTTCTCATCAACCAATCTCCGTCTCGTCTCGTATCACAGCCGGCAAGGGGGCACACACACGTTCTGCTCTTTCCTCCTCTTGCTCTGTGGGCTCTCAATTCATATCTACCACCTGACACTATCCCCGCTATCACCGCATTGGGGAGAGGGGCGGATGTGAAATGGGAAATGAGGAAATGACCACTTTGCAGAGTACCAGATGGACTTCAAGATGATACAGTTAGCGGGTCCTGATCACATGTTGCAATAAAATTTGGTTTTTGAAACTTTGAGATTACAGACTTATAAATAGAAGGAAATCACAACTTCTGACGTCAGAAGTAAACCTGTACTATGTTCTGAATCTGGGTATCTCCAAATCTATCGAGAAACCTTCCTGACCTTCTTTTCAACGCTTTGGTCTCGTCTCGACGGCAGGAATTTCAACTTTTCGGGATCTTATCTCTCTCTCGTCTCATTTGTACCTTTCCACCATTTCAATAAATTTATTCTTAGCTAAATAAAATAAATGCACAAAGCAGAGTGAAAGCTGGGAAAGGGAAAAAAGTGAAGATGGAATTTCAGATTTCAAATTTCAAAAGTGTTATTTTTTCACAATGTTTTTGACGATTCGGTAACTCGGGAGTGGAGAAATAAAGCAATTGGGTGGGGAACGAACGGGGAAAAGTATTATATAAGACACAATGAAAACGGGGAAAAAGGAGATTTTGAAAATGATGAGATTAAACTGTTGCTTTTGACATCATGCTTCAAATATACAAAATGTACAATGTCTCCTAGGACTCGAAATTTACAAGTCCGTGAATGGGTTGGTTTGGTATGGATGGTCGAGGTCGTGCTTCAGAACCTTTACCAACTCGTCAATGTAGTCGCGGTGTTTTCGGCAGTAGATGAATGAGTCCCACATCATGGTGCACACGTCCAAGTCGCTTGTTGAGGAGAGGAAGATGTTCTGAAACGAGAGGAATGAAAATTTGACCCAGGAAGTGACAAAACGTACCTTGGAGAGTGGCGCGGAGAATCTGAAGAACGGAACCTCGAGTGAATCCGCCCATTGTCGGGATCTCGCAACTGGAGCACCTTCCGAAGCAGTTGCCTGGTCGATGAACATGGCGGCAAGGTTCTTGATAGTCTTGATGGATTGCAGTGGAGAGTTGCTGTCGATGGAGAGTGTCTCAATGACGGTGCATGGAATCTGTCCGGTTCCCAGTGACACCAACACATTCATCTGCACCGTGTTGCTCTTCTTCCCACTCAACTGAAGCTCGCGATTGTAGGCATGAACTTCACTCATTAGATCAAGCGCCGGGTTGTTCGAGATGATTCCTCCGTCAATGTACCGGTCTTCGGATGGCTTGAAGAGGACCGGAGCTGCAGTGGATCTGCGGAGAGCCATCCAGAGAGGCATTGTCTTTGGTGTCTCGGGGGCGACATCCTCGGCGGGTTTGTAGTTGCGAGCCATCTCGAGACGAACTGGCAGCTTCTCAGAGTTCACAGCACTAATCATCAGTCGTGGGTAGGTGATATCCGAGACCATTCCAGTGCCGAATTGGTCTTGAATGAATTTCTCAAGTTGCACAGTGTCATATGGCGGGATGATTCCGTCGAAGACGCGGTCCTTCAGGAGAAGATACGTCTGCTGCATCTCCCGAAGACTCTTCCCGGTTGCCAGTCCTGCCATGATCAGGGATCCAGTTGAGGTACCAGCGGACCAGTCAAAGTACTTGAAGATGTCGTCGCCGAGTCTTTCCTCGATGGCAATGAGTGTTTGGATGATGACGAGTCCTCGGATTCCACCGCCATCCATTGAGATCAAGTTGATCTTTGGCTTGACACTCTTGCGAGGTCCTTCCAGAGTGTCCTTGATGTTCAGCTTCTCACTGGCAGTCAACTCAGTCTTCTCGTAGTCCTCATCAAGTCCAATCTGCACTTTGTTCAACGTCTCCGCGTACTCTTCCTCTGGCGACGAAGTATCCGAACGGCAATGACTTCTGCATCCCTTGTATCCTCTCGGGCATCGCTTTGCTCCAGCAGCCTTCAGGATTGCTAGCATTTCTTGGCTGAAAAGTGACTCATTTTTATCCAATCTCCACTTGAGTTTAGAAAACATACTTCTGAAGGGACGCTGCTAAGTGGCGTGGGGACTCGCCTCTGTCGTTCACATTGTTGGGATTCGCGCCAGCGGAAATCAAGAACTTGACGCATTCGAGGCTGATCTTCTTAGCGTCGACGAGTGCAGCAGACTTGTGAAGAGCAGTGTTGCCATGTGGATCCGTGGCGTTCATGTTGGCTCCATGGGCGTAGAGAGTGACAAGGAGAGGCAATAAATCCGGCTAAAAGATGGAAATTTTCAAATGACGTGGAGTGGAGTCATACCTTCTTGGTAGTGATGTAGAGCAAGAGAGCAGTCTCCCCGGCATTGTTCTTCACATCAATGTCAAGCCCCAACTCGACTTTCTTGTTGAGCAGCGCGTTCAGCGACTCCTTATACAGCGCCACATGAATCGCACTATTCCCCAAGGCATCGCGCTCATGAGCGATTTCCGGTTTGTCCATCAACACCACCTCAACGACACTCTGCGCGTTCTTCGACGTCATCGCCACAAAAAGCTCGTTGCGGTCTCCACGAGTGAACTTGGCGCCTTTACCAATCAGAAAAGTGGCGACGAGCGGCTTGGCTGCGCTGACAGCCTCGTTCAACGGACTTTGACCATCCATGTTTCGCTCGTCGATGTAGTGCTGAGCTTCCGGACACTTGTCCCAGATGGCCTGAAAGAGAGAAGGGATTGGCTGAAGTGAAGTGAGTCTTAAGTCTTGGGCTTGAGAATACAAATGGAGAGAGAGCAATACAAAAAAGCTAAACTCATGAGACTGGCTCGGTTTTACGACTACACTTTATGTTTTATGGATAATAACTATACTCACCTGAGCGCAGAAATTGCTGGAGACATGATGCCAGACGTTATTCCCTGCCTTGTCGGTGTCTTTGAACAAAGTTGGATCCAGCTCCAAGAGTCTCTCGACAATCTTCTGACGATCCATCGCCAGTGCCAAGTGTACCGGATAGCAGTTCTCCGTGTGGCACAGACAGCGCAGTTGACTTGGGAACGGCTCCAGAGTGTCATTCATAATCTGGATCATGTCATCCGAGAAATAGTCCAAGCGATCGGTAGCAATTGCCACGTGGATCATGTGATAGTGGGGATTGAGTTTGATCTGGATGACGAGTTCCTCAATCTTTCCACGAATGTCTCCACGGGTAGCGTTGAGCGAAGTGAACAGGAAGCTCTTCTCGTCGCAGAGATGCAACAGATCCATCAAATCTCTCTTATCGGTGGCACGCAGCAAACTGAACGGTCTGCCCGCTGGTGGCACCTCCTCGATGAATCCAATCGGTGCGAACACCAAGTGAAAGTAGGTGTCCACTTGGTTCCCTTCAATGATCACTGTTCCCGTGACAACTACAAAGTGCTCGTCGTCTATATCAGTTCGAACGATTTCGTAATGCCCGATCTCCTCGATAGGGAACTGACAAACTTCATCGCATCGAGACGCGTACCACGGCTTCTTCATAAACTTGTTGATGATCGACGGCAAGGTTCTAACCAACGAAACCACATTCTCAAAGCTCAATCCGTTCTCGACTTTTGGCTGGATTTGACGCATCGGAGAGTTGGTAGCACTAGCAGGAGGAGATTCCCTGGAAAACACGTCATAGGAAATAAAGAAGCAAGATAAGGCACTCACTTTTTATCGACGAGCGGCATCGAAGCGTCACAAAGAGCTGCGGGTACGTCGGGCTCTGGCTCCGTGGCGTCTACCATTATAAAATCTTCTTGAGATGCAGTGGTAGTTGTAGTTGTCACCTCGGCTGTCTCCGTCGCCGCCTCACTACAAACTGCGAGCTCTGAAAAACGAAGATTCTGTCTTGGAACTCCGTGTCAACATACCTCCTCTACTGCCAATAATCTGCTGCGCAGCAGCTTGCTGATTCTCTCGGTACGCCAACGGACTGATAGACACTATCATATCCGGGTTGGAGTAAGATCTCCAGAGTCGTTCCTCATAACCATTTGACGACGGGAGCTTTTTGGAGTGTGGCGGGAAGAATGAACACGACTTTGGCTCCGACATCTCGCAGTCTATTGGGCCCGGTTGAACAGTTATTGGTGAATCCCTAAACGAACGGAATCATGTTTAGTTCGACGACGAAAAACTCACGTTGATTGGGTAGCACTTGACCAACAGTCTTCAGATGATGTAGATGCAAGCCAGTCGGGCGATTGATTGTTCTCGCCTGAAAGAAAAGTGAATAGAAAAGTTCGAAGAGTTCCTCTGCCCGAAAAGGGAGAAGTTTCGACTCACAAATGGCTAAGCTTGGTTCCTTGTGCACGCCAGGCAGCTCGAATAGGCTCCTCCCACCGGACGCGGCCATGGTTGCCTGGAAAAGAGAAATAAAATTGATTTACGGCAAGTGGAGAACATAAATTTCGACGTTTTCAAGTGTATCCAACGAGATTTCCCTAGAAATACACGTCAGATAAGGCAATATTGATGAGAAACACGTGGAGAAAGATAAATCAAAAATTCAGCGACAAGAATTTCGAAGAAACGGCGAAAAATGACGGGGATAAAATGAAATTAACCAACGACGGCATGTGGTTCGCAGGAAACGACGAAGATTTAGCGGGGTGTGCGGTGGAGCGCACTTGCACAGCGCGCCTCGTGGTTAGCGGGCCCCCCGCGGTCACATGTGTGTTGACGGCGAAATGGTCGCGTGTGTGTGTGCCCGGCTGCCAACCCCAATAGCCCAGGGGCCCAAGTCAGCCGACAATGAATAAATTTCGGGCTGAAATCCGATTTCTTGGTGGGAAAGGAAACTGGCGAGAAACTGACGAGAAGAGCGGATGAGAAGAAAAAGGGGAATGATGGAATGAGGAGGCGTGTAGACTACGCTGTTCACCTTTCTTACGTTGTCTTACTCACCGAGCGTGATTGCGAAATCGAGTGAAGATAATGATCATTTGGGTGGCTTTAAGAGATTGCATATTACGTTTTTGAACAGAACAGGTTGAGCGGGGTGAAAGGTGAAATGTGAAATGTGAGAGTACTCTTACACTTGAATACCGAATACGAAAACCGAGGTCAAACGTGAATTCCGAATTCCGCAGCGAAATGCAAATAGAAGCGCAGAACCGCACTCTTCCATTCATTCTCAAGGGTATTTTTATAGTACAGAGTCCAGAAGTGAATCATATCATATCACCTTATCATTCGACCATACACCACGGCCTTTTCACGGAACAAAAAACACAAAAACACAGAAAAGTCAGCCCATTTCTTCTCGTTTCCATCTCTCGAGGACAACGACTGCACTAATTGTGGGCTTGGGAAACGAAAACGCGACGAAACGAAGCAAAAAACGGAACGAATTGGCCTGGAGGAGACGGGGAAATGAGAGATGGGGATGGAGGCTGGAAAGAAGGAATTAATTAAAGTATTCCAGAGGTTTTCCTTCTTTTCCTTTCTGTTCTGTCTCGGTTCCAACTGCTCCAACTTTTAAACTGGGAGTAAGAGCGGAAAATGAGGAATACATGGTATAATTCTCTTCCTCAGATCGGTTAACATTCAAACTAGAAAACAAAAACCACATCATTATCAGACAAAACACATAGGAATACAAGTTGTGAAACATGTACATGTTCAAAGTCTAGTCGGTGTTGTGTTTTGTGTGTTTTGTTTTCCGTTACTGATTTGCATGTACAATGACGCACAAGACTGTTTTTGCGTCGTTTCGTTGAAAAATGTTATCTTCAATGATACATAGGACAGAGTATTTTTTGAGGAACCCGGAGGTGGAAGGGCAAAATACGAAAGTAGTCATTTTCATATTGTAGTTGCTGAATGATAAGAAACAGATGTGTGTGTTCTGTTCTGTTCATGCTCAACGTCGATTCGGAGACACTTCTCAGCAGTTCATTGCTCAGATCATGCTAGAAAATCTTTACATGGACTCCCAAAGCTGATAAATCTTAGAAAATCGATCAATTGTTACCTCTAAGCAGGACAGGAATCTTAGAAAATCTATGAGTGGACTCTGTCATTCTATCCCCTATCTCAAGAACAACATCGGAACAATGCTAGTCAGTTATTTATTAATCAAGACATTTGTTTACAGGTTATTGTAAAGAATGTTGCATCCACTACGCTTGAACTCCTGGGTCTTGGCTGGAGTGGTGGCCAGGCAGCATCTGAAACATGAGTTCCCTACTTGAGAGTCCTCATTACCCTTACCTGAAGTTGTTGTTGGTCATGCAGGATCCATCGTACTTATTAGCACAGTTCTTGACGCACAGGTTGTAGCAAGTCTTGTTCTGTTGGTTGGCAAAGCTGATCCATGGCGAGCAGTTGTCGTACGAGGCTCCTCCGTTGACGGAAGCACAGTACATCTGGCAGATTTCCAGGGTGATGGCTCCGACGGCGGAGATGGCGCAGAGGGCAACGATGATGCGGAGGAACTGGAACAAGGCAATGCTGAAAGGGTTTTGAGAGTGCACTTACCATGGTTTGTATCAGTGGATGAGCTGATGACTTCTCGTTGTTGGGGCATCCTTTTATGTGGACCAAGAACAATGCGATGAGTTCAAGTGTACATGGATTTTGTGATCAAGTGGTTTCTCAGCATGACTCCGTATGATATTAGTTTTGCAACTATTGAACATCATTCATACTGTGTAGTTACATTCATTCATTGTGCACTTTTGAATGAATGAGTTGATGTTTCGGTGTTTGAAAACACCCACGTTTTCTTCACCGAATCCCGATGGAGATTTGGATGTTATAGAAACGGTTATGGAGCAGTTGAAAAACGCGGTCCGGCAATAAGACAATGATTTTGACAGGATATCTGAAAAGCACGAGCACATCGGAATCAGTAATGTACGGGGTACTCTCATTTTGCATCTGATATCCAGGTTATATGTCTGATACTGCATCGCATTTCTAGTGATCAAGCTCTGCAAAACTGCAGTATGTTACAGCTAACAACGTCAATGCTCAATTCCAAGTCAAAAACCATTCTATTCGCTTTGATCGGATGCATACATCCAAATGTGTGGGTGGAGAATGAATAGCTCTAAAAACTCAATATGGAGCATCCAAAACGGTGTCATGCTGTGAGAACCAGCAAACTGTTTCATTTCAACATGAGTGGGTGGATCATGAAAGAAGTTGTCAAAGGAGTCCTGCTGTGAGCCTGTGGAAAACCGTTTGATGAAAAAAATCCATGTACACTTGAACTTTCCTCTTTGTCATTGATCCGTATAAAAGGCCACCCCACAGTAGAGAAGCCATCAGCTCATCCACTGGTACTCAACATGGTAAGTGCTCTCTCAAACCTCTTTTAGCAGATTCTCCTTCCAGTTCCTTCGTCTCATCGTCGCCCTCGTCGCCATCTCCGCCGTTGGAGCCATCACTTTGGAAATCTGCCAGATGTACTGTGCTTCCGTCAACGGAGGAGCCTCGTACGACAACTGCTCGCCATGGATCAGCTTTGCCAACCAACAGAACAAGACTTGCTACAACTTGTGCGTCAAGAACTGCGCTAACAAGTACGATGGATCCTGCATGACGAACAACAACTTCAGGTGAGGGTCCAAAGCACTCTCAAGTAGAGAACGAATGTTTCAGATGCTGCCTGGCCACCACTCCAGCCAAGACCCAGGAGTTCAAGACCAGTGGATGCAACATTCTTTACAATAACCTGTAAACCAATGTCTTGATTAATAAATAACTGACTAGCATTGTTTTTTTTTTGTTTTGTGCAAACTCAAAAAGGTCTTGCATAATTATGCGGTCCATCCAAAACTCCTAAGCCCCTCCCGCACTTTCCACCTCATCCTTCTCTCCTCCAATTCCTTTCAATCCAATTCTCCTCCAATATCAAAAGCAATTGAGCTTTGATGAGAGAGAGAGTTGTCGAAGAAGATTGCTCTCCCGACGCGTCAGTGGCAAATTTGTTGTATTGTTGTTTTAGCGTGATTGATTGGCTGTGTAACGATTAGATCGAAAAGAAAATAAATCAAATCTCTATCGGAGGAGACGCTGAATCACAGTTGTCGACGTCACATTGTTGCGGAATGGAAGGGGGATGAATTTGATATGACAATATGTGAATATGAAAAATGAGCTTACAAATAGCTATTAACATTGGAATTCTTGATTTGCCCTCGGTGTCTTCCTGTCCTTAGTTCCTTGAAATTTTCTAACGTTCCTAATAACTTTGTTCAATCACCCCGTTAGTCCACCGTCCAACAGGAATGCTTTTAAGATCCCCTTCCATCACATCGCTCACTTAAAAACCCATTTCACAGATGATAAACGACAAGCGTCGGTGTCGGTGACAAGCATTAACATGATTGTTTTCTTAACAAGTGATTTCTCCCCATCACTTTCCACTATTTCCACCGGATCCCCCCGCTTCTTCCGCAACCGACGAGAGTGTGACAGTTGTCTTTGGCGGCTCGTCCGGCCGCTAATTAGCTCACTGGCTCTCGTCTCTCGTCAAGTGTTGTACAAAGTGACCTTCTAATCGTCGGCGGCCTTTTGGCAGGCGATAAGAAGCCGAGAAGTCAGTTGGTGATGATGATCAACTTGCCTTGAATAAACTTTGGAGAGCGGCTGGGTGTCAATTAGAAGACGCATCTAGAGGGGCACCTGTTGTGCTAATCCGTCAAAACATGGACCGTTGGATAATCGGATAACCATCTTTGATGGAACAGTATACAAATGGACCGGGCATTGCATTGCTGATGATGATTAGCATGAAGTTGTGGAACGGTAATTGGAGATAGATAGGAGAGGCGTGCATCATAAAAACTGACAGTATCAGGGAAGGATATCCGACGGATGTGGTGTCATGAACTCATTTGGTATAATAGTTCGGGTTGATGAAGGATAACCAAAACGACATTTCTCAATAGGCTTGATTTTCAAATGTCAATGTCTGTCTGAAAATTAGAAATCTTAGTCCCTAATCCTTTTACTCTTCAGTTCAGCTATTCAGCGCAGTGCAAAACCTCTTTTCTTCCAAACCCTTCCCCCAATCAAACATCAATTCCCTGTTCCAACACATATGCTACCAGTTATATCATAAATTCCTCTCATCACACCAATCATTAAGTTCAGCCTCTTCTTCCAATCCCAGATGTCAGAATATCTGCGAACCGGCGCATAAAACTTGAGCATCTTATTTCACTTCATTTCATTATCTCCTATTCCTCCATTTATTCACCCATTACCGTTAGAAGACCATTAAACTTGACCCGTGGCTGACTTGTAAATCAGTAAATCACGGTGTCACCGAAATGTGGGCAAGCTTAGCTCGGAGGGCGAGGCACAAAGCGGTAGGTAGTCGGAGCAGTGTCGTCTTCACGTTAAACAAACTTTAAACTGACGTTTTGATCAATTGCTTTCTTGTCAGAACATCCCCACCACCACTTAGCGGTGGTGGCTTCTAACCAAAACAATTGGTAATTAGAGCTTCATCATTCATCTTTTTGATTGGGTTGGTCCCTTTTCGCCACCGTACTCTAGCAATTGTTACTGCGTACCTTCCAACCTGCATAACTCATTCTTTGTCGGTAAACAGTTGCTCCTTTTTATGATCTTGCCCTGTAGTAACCAACCTGCCAGACGACCTTTGCCACCGTCACCACATTTTTACACTAATCAATGAGTTATAGTCGGTCCCGCTTTTTGCTTCTTGCCAATTACGCAATATGCAAATGCCTCGGCGACCACAAAAAGCGAGCGGAAACAACCAACCAACCGGGATTACTTCCCGAAAAACGCGACGGAGCAATGCAATGAATATGCAAAATCACAGACGGTGTCTGTGTCGCCGTCCCGTTGGATTCATATCATTAATTATTGTGGAAGAAAGAAAGAAAGCGCGAAAAAGTGAAGAAGAGAAAGTGGCAATTTCCTGAAGAAATTTCGAGTCTGATTGGAGAGAGGTTTCGGAAATTGGAAGAGAGTTGCGCGAATTGATGACAGTCACCGGATAGTGGTCATTCATTTTGAGCTTTTTTTCATTTCAAGCGAAAAACCTTTTGCTCAACGTTTGGAGCATCTTCAGGGAAATGAGGTACGGTACTATTTTGAGGTGTTTTCTTGTTTTTGAACAAATTTTCTGAACAGAAGATTTGCAGCCTAGAAATAGTTAACTTGTCTGAACTGGTCCTGTTTTTCACAGAAAATTTTCACATTTCGTGATTTTCGTGGGAAAGTCACCAAAATGGGTGAAATCACTAGTTCTAGGCTCCGAATCCTTTTTTCTCTTTGTTTTTACCACGAAAATTTGAAAAAACCCATCCGAAAACGAGAAAACACCAAAAAAACCATTCCGTGGCAAGACCCGCCAACTGCCAGCTCCAAGTGACACCTTCAGAAAATGAAATTAGTTGCGAATTTGTCCGCAACAGTTGGGAGGTCCTCTCCACCGATCCACCGTGTTGTTTCAACTAATCGCCCTGCCTGGCGCCACCTAAATCACAGACATCTGACACGTGTCACACCACCCCCTCTGCATTCATTCTTATCCCAATCCCAATTCCTTTCCTCTCTTACTTATTTGCGTTGGGGTTGGGTTGGTGTCATCTTTAATTAAATGGCTTAAAAACAAAACAATATAGATAGATAGGTTGGTAGAGGAGTTTTGTATCTGAAAGGCAAATGCAAAACAGCTCTTATTTTATGACATTATGACCGAGGGGTGATGAGATGTGATGAGATGAGGATTCAGTCAACAATCATCACATGTCTTAGATTGGATTTGGCCCTGCGCCAACCAACTTAAAGTTGTTTCAATTTCTTCAATTTCAACCCAATCCCACTGATTCATGGATCCAAATCCATGAATCAATGGGATTCCATGTACTCCTTTCCTTGATTTCTCTTCCTGCACTTGATTTGATGGTAATCAATCTTGATAGACATTCAAGAGGATCCGCCTACTTCTTTCGCAGACCACCCACCCCGTGGAGGCATACGGTAGTTAATTGTTTTCGGACGGAGAGGGCCAACAATCTGATGGGCGGAGTCACCAGACTCATCTCACATTGTCTTAGTGCTGTGACACTTTCTTTTTCTATTTTAGACGGACCCCTGAAGTCACAAACTGTCCCATCTTTCCAAGTAGTTGAGCAACTCATAACTCTAACAACTCACTAATAAGCGCGTACCCAATAAAAGTGTCATGGGAGGGGGGGAGGACTCGAAAATATTATGATAATTGTTTCGTCGTAAAACGACCGTTTTGGCTCTCATCACATAATGACATAATTACTTTCTTCAACTCTTTTCAAAACAGACTCCAACTCCAACCAAACAATTCTGTTGTTGGCTGGAACTTTAACTCTAACTTCAATTTTGACACTCTCAATTGAAGCTCATTTCGTTTAGTTCCAATTCCCCTTCTCCCAATTTCCTCTTTTTCACCGAGTGACTGTGACTCTTTCTTTCCCCAATTGAATCCCGCTGCAATAAAAGGTGCTAATGTCATTAAGAATCGCAATAAGCGCGTGGTATAAGATTGGTCAACACATCTGCTTTAACGCTCCTCATCTCATCCTCATCTTCATAGATACCGTAAACCATCTGATTTTTGTTTGCATTGCAATTTATCCCCCTTGCGGCGCTTCCCGCCTCTCTTCATACTTCCTTCCTGTCTTTGTGCTAAGAGGTCCGTCCATGATGGACCATGGTATTAATTACATAATACAGTGGACTAAAGCCTCTCCTACGGTAACATATGTTGTTACGCATCCCTAGCTTATTTTTTTACGATTTTCCTTAATCCCTCGTAATTAATTTTAATATCAATCATCCTATCTAACGAAAATTGCTTTTCTATTGCAGAAAACCACCAAAATGGTCTCGAAAGATGAGAAACCAAAGACGTCGGGGCTTTTCAGTGTAGAAAGCCTTCTTGAAACCCCTACACAGAAAATTGAAGAGATTCTCATGAAGCCATCTCCCCTGACCCCAAAAACCCCAATGATCATGCCCATGCACCCTATGAACCCATACTTCACCCCTCAAATGGACCCGGTTATGATTTACTTTGCACAAACTGGAAACAGACTCCCAATGGTCAGTTCCGACAGCTCCCCGGAATCCTGTGCATCATCTCCACTCTCCCTACAACCCTCCCTTCCATGGCTTTCATCACAACGAGAAGACTCACCTAGTAAGCAAAAGTGCAATATCTCCCCCGCTAACTAAATTGCGTTTTACAGCCAGCGATGACGCCAAAATTCAGATAGGACTGACCAAATGCATGTTGCGAAAACACAAAAACAATCGGAAGCCGCGCACCCCGTTTTCCACCCAACAACTCATTTCCCTGGAGAGAAAGTTTCAGTCAAAGCAATATTTGTCGATTGCCGAGCGAGCAGAGTTCAGCGCTTCGTTGCAGTTGACAGAGACACAAGTCAAGATTTGGTTCCAGGTACGGTGGGTTTTGAGTTATGAGATTGATATCGTGACACGCGCCTCGCATAATTATGTGGTTGGTGTTCATAAATACGTACCGCCGCATGCCGATAAGCAGATCCGCCGACCTTCACGCCTTTCTGTCATCCGATAAGAATAGAGTTTGTCTTCTTAATAATCTACAGTAATAATTGAGATACAAATCTAAGAGCCGGCAGGTGTAAGATTTTCCTGATAGGTCTAGGTCCAAATAGGCATTGACACACACACTTTTTTCCACTCAACCAGTCCGCAAACCGTCAAGTGACTGTTGTGCCAGCTGTCTTCAGTAGCCGCACACTCAACTTGAAATTTCGTTAGGTTTCGGTTTAGCGCGTGATATCGTGGCAGATGATGGTTAATTGACCTTCCTCATCATCGCGTAATTGGTAAATATTCAACATTCCCTCCCTCCGCTCCGTCTGTCTGTCCGTAGTGCGCAAGAAAACACATTCACAATGGTGTCAATGACGCAAGCAAATTGTCCAAGCATCATCTGCTCTGCTCAATCGCAAGGCTTGATTCCCTTCCCTCTCCTATCCACCAATCAGTCAAATCTCTGATGGGTCGTAAAATGGTGAGACCAAATACACCAAATACCGGAGCGCGTACCATCTGCAGCCGCCCGGCCAGCCTTGATTTATTTCCTTACCAATTCACACCTGCTACTGTGTTGAGGAATTTTTTGTTTGCTTGATTTGAGGGAGGAAAAAATGAGAAAAAAATGGAAATGAAACCAAGGTCATCACCACAAAACACCACAATCTG
The DNA here is from genome assembly GCA_900883565.2 of Caenorhabditis panamensis. Classification (NCBI taxonomy): domain Eukaryota; kingdom Metazoa; phylum Nematoda; class Chromadorea; order Rhabditida; family Rhabditidae; genus Caenorhabditis; species Caenorhabditis panamensis. The sequence goes on from LR537615.1 coordinate 200,907, forward strand.
TCAGAGGTGTTAATGATATGATAAATGAATGAGAAGATTGCGGAATTTGGCAATGAAAGTGGCTTCCAGCTGTGTCATAGCAACTTTGCAACACCCCAAACCCAAAATCAACACCCAAAAACAGAAAGAAAACCTTGTTTTTCAGAACCGAAGGGCAAAATCAAAGCGTCTCCAGGAAGCAGAAGTCGAAAAAGTGAAGTTTGCACAAGCCAGTGCTTACGCTGCTGCTGCTGTCGGTGGAGCAACAGATCCCTCCAGTATCCTAGCATTCTACCCACCACAATGGTAGGTAACAAGCTACAGTACTCCTTCCTTTTTTGATCCTAGTCAAACTATAAAAATTGTGTCCTGCTTTGTTCCCAGTCCTGTACTCAAGTACACTAAACCGCCTCTTCCCCCTAAACCTCACATACAATGCTCAAAATCTTATATTTCTCTTATGTCCATCTTGATAGTCCGGTTGAAACCTTCATTGTCACAATATACAAAACCCAAAAAACATTGTTTCCCTTACAATTGACACATTCCCGAACCTCTCCCATCCTTCACACTGTGTTGTGTATTCTTTTGACTTGAAACTTGAAATTTCGCTTCTCTCTCTCTCTCTCTCCTTCTTTTTGATGTTTTGAGCATGTTTCTTGTGATCTCTTACAGTATCTGTACTCTCTTTACTGTCATTGTCACCCAGTTTGTCACCCCTCTCTTGGATTTCTTATCTTGCTTTGATTGTATTGTACATGCTTCAAAATGATCTGTTGCTAATAAATTTTGTGTTGAAATTCGAAATTCGATTCAAATATGAGAGTCACATTCCAGAGGAAGTTTGCCTAGTGATGACTTGATAACTTCTCTTGCGATTAGAACTCTTCTCGTACCAAAGACCATCCTTCCTGTTTATCAATGCCAAATTCTGCTAACTATTTACGAGCGCGTACCTCCGTTTACGAGCAACTATGCCTGTTCTCTCTTATCTTACCACACAATTTCGTAAATTCCCCGTAGCATCCGCTATATCAGCTCATGACTGAAGAATGCGGTGCACCTACAAGAAGTTCGTATAAAAGTGAACCTGGTTGCATAGAAGTCACTGCAACTTTTGCAATCACCCTTCCTGAAATGCATATCATCAGCAAACCGGTAAGCTCAGGTTGAAATCTCGAGATCATTGTTCTTTTCCAGACAACCCCCCACGCATACCCAATCCGCGAGACTCTTCACACTGGATCTCAAATCCATGTCCGGGGAAATGTCACCTGGCTTCACCACAAAAACTTCACCGTTGAGCTTCTTTGCGGAGAACATGTGGTTCTTCACATCGACTTCCGTTTCCATGCAGAACATGAAGTGGTCTTGAACTCCAAGGTCTACGGAGTCTGGGGATCCGAGATGCGTCGCCATAATCCGCTCAACAATCATGACTCCTTCGATCTGAGCATTCATGTTCATGAGCATTACTACCATGTAAGACAACTGAAATGGGCCTTGGAAACAGTCAAAACTTACAGCTCTCCCTCAACGGTCAGCATCTCGTTGATTTCCCACATCGCAAGCCAGTGGAGACTGTTCAAGCCATTGGCTTGAAGGGATGTGTCGACATCGACACTATCACTTTCTCTGGCTTCCGTTTCGTGGTCGACTGGAATGCTCCACATGACTACGGACACGGTGGTTATCATTTTTATGGAACTCCCAGCTACAGAGAGCCGGTTCTGGAAGGCTCTTCTCCACAGAAAGCTCATTTCTAATTTGTTCGTATCACTTTTTACTTTTGAATAAAGTTTCATAGATGCAATGTGCTGTTTTTAAGTTTTCGTTTAAAGCAAAAGGCCTTGGAATTTGATGTTCGTTTAGTAATCCAATCCCTTACTCTTCCTTCTCTTTCTTTTTCTCTTCCCGAATCTTAATCTGGACTCTGAGTCTGTACTCAAGTACACTAAACCGCCTCTTCCCCCCTAAACCTCACATACAATGCTCAAACTTCATATTTCTCTTTTGTCCATCTTGATAGACCGGTTGATATTTTCATTCTAACGTACACAACATACAAAAACACAAAAATCTTCATTTTCCTCACAGTTGACACATTCCCAAACCTCTCCCATCTTCCACACTGTGTTGTGGACTTTTTTGACTTGAAATTTTTGCTTCTCTCCATCTCCTTTTCGATGTTTTAAGCATCAAAACTGTTAGTGTTCAAAATGTATTGTTTCTTGTGATCTCTTACAGTATCTGTACACTCTTTACTGTCATTGTCACCCCGTTCTCTTTTTCATTGAAATCTTGCTTTGATTGTACTGTACCATGCTTCAAAATGATCTGTTGCTAATAAATTTTGTGTTGCAATTTGAATTTGACAAACAAATTCCGAATACCTGTCGTAAAGGAAGTTTGCCTAATGATGACTTGATAAGTTATCTTACAACTGGAACTCTTCTCGTACCGAAGACCATCCTCCCTGTTTATCAATGCCAAATTCTGCTAACTATTTACGAGCGCGTACCTCCGTTTACGAGCAACTATCACTGTTCTCTCCAGTTTTACTATACTTTCTAGTAAATTTTACGAAACAAGTCGAAGCATCCGCTTCATCAGCTCATGACTGAAGAATGCGGTGCACCTGCAAAGAGTTCGTATAAAAGAGAACCTGGTATCAGAGAAGTCACTGCAACTTTTGCAATCACACTCTCCTGTAAGACATGCACATCATCAGCAAGCCGGTAAGTCTAAAGCGCAACAATCCATACCACCTCTTCTCTTTCAGGCTACTCCTTACGCATACCCAATCCGCGAAACCCTTCACACCGGATCTGAAATCCATGTTCGTGGAAATGTCACCTGGCTTCACCACAAGAACTTCTCCGTCGAACTCCTTTGCGAAGAACATGTGGTTCTCCACATCGATTTCCGCTTCCATGCAGAACATGAAGTAGTTCTGAACTCCAAGGTCTACGGAGTCTGGGCAAACGAAATGCGTCGCCACAACCCACTCAACAATCATGATTCTTTCGATCTGAGCATTCATGTTCATGAAAATTACTACCATGTAAGCCACCGACAGCAAAAAGTGAAGCAATCAAAGTTTCCAGCTCTCTCTCAACGGAAAGCACCTCGCTGATTTCCCACATCGCAAACCGGCAGAGACTGTTGACGCCATCGGATTGAAGGGATGTGTCGACATCGACACTATCACATTCTCTGGTTTCCGTTTTGTGGTGGACTGGAATGCTCCCCATGACTATGGACACAGTGGATACCATGGGTATGGAACCTCCAGTTACCACGGGGAGATTCAGGGATCTGCTGCTAAATAGAAAACTCTTTTCTAATTTGTTCGTACTATTTTTCCTTTTGAATAAAGTTTCATAGATGCAAAAAGCCTTGGAGTTTGATGTTCCTTTTGTAATCCAATCCCTGACTCATCCTTCTCTTTCTTCTTCTCTTCCCGAATCTATATTTGGATTCAAAATGAGTCACTGAGTCACAGAAATGGATGGACATGCACCATTTCCCCAATGACTCACCATCTTCTACGGAATAATACCAAAGACCAATCTCTTCTCTGTTTTCCCGACTCGAATCGGATGGCAAATGTCATTCACATTCCAAAAACTAACTCCAACTCATCAACGTTTTATCACTGATTACTACACTCCTAACTTCTTTCTTATCTTTGTGTCCAGTCCCTACTTCGAAACCCCGACTTTCACAACCTTTCCCCTCTTTACGCCCATAATCTATCTCTCAAACAGCGCTCTTATCGCATGATTAATGCAATGCAACGTTGAGTGTTCAAATAGAGAAAGTCACATAAAAGGAGGCAGGGAGACCGGGAGAACGCAGTTTTCTGAAACTTCGACTCTACCAACAAAACCATGCACGTTATCAACAGCCCAGTAAGTTTTCCATATGTTTAACTCAAAACCTAATGTGTTTCAGGCCGTCCCAAGCGCTCACGCTGTCCGTGAACCACTCCGTGCTGGATCCGAGATCCACGTCCGCGGACATGTCACCCATCACCATCACAAGGACTTCTCCGTTGAGCTTCTTAGCGGACCAAACATCGTTCTCCACGTCAACTTCCGTTTCCACCACGACCATATCGTTGTGATGAACACCCAAGTCAACAACTCCTGGGGACCGGAAATCCGTCACCATAACCCATTGAAGCATCATGATCAGTTCCATCTCAAGATCCATGTTCACCAGGGATACTACCATGTAAGTTTTGATACATGAAAATCTCAACGTAAATGGAACGTTTCAGATCTCTGTGAACGGAGAGCACCTTGCTGACTTCCCACACCGTTATCCGGTCGAGTCGGTTCAAGCCATCGGTCTTAAGGGAGACTGCCATGTTGATGAGATCTCCTTCTCCGGATTTGACTTCGGAGTCGACTGGAACACCACCCACGATTTTGGACACGCTGGATACAACTCCTACGGATCTGAGACCTACGTTGCTCCAGTTTTCCAAGAGACCCACTCGTACAACGCTTACTTCTAAGTGCGGATTCCGTGAAAAAAAAACTTTGTGATTATGAAACTAAACCTGAAGCTGAATAAACAATTTCATTTCAACCATCGATCATTTTTCCTTCATAAAACTGCCAAATACTTTTTGTGACAGTTCTTATCAGTTAGTGCCAGTTTGGTGGTCAAATGTTCAGAATACGAAAATAGTTTTCTTCCCGATTTTTCGAAGTTTCCCGAGTGAGATGGCAAATAGTTCTGCATACCAAGCCCAAAAACCATCTTCGGGCAAAGTTCCCAAAAGTGACTCACGTCGGTCAAACATTGCAGAGAAATCTGTTGACACAGGTTACACGGATGATGTGGAAAAGTCAACAGGAGCAGGAAAACAAGTGTGCATTGGTGTATAAATAGTAGGTTATTGTTCAATTCAGTTATGATATCTTTTGGAAATGTATATTATTGAGAATCCGGTGAGTTGTAATCCAAAAACAAGAAATTTTACACGTTTTTCAGGTTGTTCCGAGTGCGCATCCTATTCGGGAACAGATGAGAGCTGGAACTGAGATTGATGTGCATGGAAATGTTATTCATGGGTCGCATAAGTAGGTTTCCACACTTTTGAACACCCAATGCTTTTATTAGTGTTTCAGGGACTTTGCAATTGAACTGCTCAGCGGACCAAACATCGTGCTCCATGTAAACTTCCGCTTCCAAGACGAACACGAAGTAGTCATGAACTCCTTTATCAACGGCTCCTGGGGTCCTGAGGTCCGTCATCGTAATCCTTTGAAGCATCATGATCCCTTCAACCTTCGCATTCATGTTCACGACGGATACTACAATGTTGGTGCTCTAAAATGTTTATTTCTTCACAAAAAAAAGTTTCAGATAAGCGTGAACAATGATCATTTGGCCGAGTTCTCCCATCGAATTCCTGTCCAAGCAGTTCAAGCTATTGGAATCAAGGGTGCTGTAACTGTGGATTCTATTTCATTCAAGGGATTTGAATTCCGGGAGGATTGGCGGCAGCCGCATGAATATGGACACTCGGGATACAATGCGTATGGAAATGAAGGATACTTTCCGCCACAGTTCCAGAATACACAGTACTATTGACTTGTGATAATAAAGAATGAGACTCTCGAAATTTTCTTTTTGAGAATCAGTAAATGGTTTGCTTCTTAGCCCGTTTCATCTTGTTTTCAAGGGTTTTCAGGTTTCGCCATCACTTCACCGTTTTTTTTCTGAATTCGTGAAAAAACAACTTTAAATTGACTGTTTCTCTCCAAAAAAAGGCTGCTTTGCAATGATTTCTCCTGCCGAAAGTTCCAAATCTTTCAATTAGCCCTGAACAACTAAATTTCTCAAGTTCCACAAACCAATTTTGACGATACAACTCTGCACTCAATCCGTACTAACAAGTACACTCATTAGTACTTGTTAGTACGGACCCCACCCTCTAACAAGACCACCTCAATGCGTTAACGTTAACGCCCAAAATTTCATTAGTCGCCTAGCCGCCTCCTCCCCCTTCCTTCCAATTCTAACTCAACTAGACAGACAACACCAACTTCTTCATTCCGACGACCACTTTTATGCTCCCTTCTTCCTCTTCATTTTATCTGAAACGGAAGAATTAGTAGCGTGTGACTCCCCCTTTGCTGCTGTGCTAGATGCTAGAGATGCCAACATTTTTTTGGTACGAAACAAGAGAGTGGGGGGAACATAAAAAATGAGGACTCAACCCAGTAGACGACATTTGGAGATATCCTCAAGTGCGTGTAAGGGGAAAGGGGGAATCAATCCATTTCCGACAGCATAAATCAAAGCGTTTTCCGTCCCTCATGCTACCTTGGAGATACGTGTATTTTCCGCGTTTCTATTTTTATGAGCTTATGCGGTTTCTTTGCTGTTCTCTTTCCCAGTTCTCTTTTCCGTTTCGGTTCACTAACCTCTTCATTTTCAATTCATGCTCTTACTCATAGACATAATAGCAAAAAGTCCACATTTCTAATTGCTCATTCTCAAAGTTCAGACCTTAGATCAGCTGAAATTGTTCTTCTTCTTGTTACTCACAAAGTTCATTCAATTTCAAATTGCACCCAGAAGATTGGGGGAAGGAAAATTAGATTGCAGAAGGGAAGGGAGGCTTGTTAGCAGAGGTTTACCCATTTTGTCATTGCGGCTCAGTGGCTCAAAACCTCAGATTTTGTTCTGGGTTGGTGGATCTCAAACTTTCTCCGCTCAACATTTGATCTGGTCATGTCTGAGCAATGATAGATCACAGTAGGCTCAAGTGCGAAAAACTAAGTAAACTTGTCCGCGACAAGTTTTCTTTGCAGAGTAACTAAAACCCCCTTTTCTACAAAATGGTCTTCCTATACAAACATGCCCTTTATTCTTAGCTCTCCCAACAACGTTCCAAAGATCTACTAGATCAATTTAAGGAGCACGACAAGGCCCCTTCCCACATCATTTTTCCTCCTTCCCTTGGTTTTTTTCAATATAGTCGGGTCGTGCTTTTCACGCCTTCATGACATCCTCTCAAGTGTCATTGAAATCCTAGAAGAAGCGAAGCGAAGGGGTCCATCGCCTTTTTTGGCGA
>LR537615.1:208007-282739 GCA_900883565.2 Caenorhabditis panamensis
TTTTCAATTCTCAATTTTCAGATGAAAACATGAAAACTGCTTTCTTTTGTAGTCAGACTCGGATCTTGTAGGCGGGTCTCTCAAATGAGCTCTTTTTGTAAGATCACTTGGGTACGACAACTTGTGGTTCATTTCAGAGGTTCTAAGTGCGCCATTGTAACAAAGTACGTTTTGCTGCTTTTCTTACATCATAGTTCCTCTGAAATCCCCTGAAATTATCCAGCTGAAAACTATAAAACCCGTAATTGCGTTCCCTTGATGCCTGAAATGAATGAAGGCTGAAAAATGAGAAATGGATAATGGATAACAAAAGTTCAACTTTCTCCTTTACCCTGTACTTTTTTCCACCCCGTTTCGCTGCATTTTTCACATCAAAAACCTCACCCGTTTCTAATTTGTCCCTTCCTATCATCCATCATCCCCAATTCCCATTCCTCAAAAACCAACCAAGACTAAGACCAAATGAATTCAGAGCATACATATAGAGTTTCCTTATACACACAGCTCTCCAATTTCAACCTGAAGGCCTGGTTGACAGATTTGGATGGTCCACGAGCTCCTCTTTTCTCATCATTTTCACTCAGGCCCTCGCCTCATTTGTTTTGTTTATTTCCATTTGTTCTTTGTCATTCTTCTCGAATCTGAACTTTGATTCCATTTTTCTCAAATCTCCTTGGTTTCATGTTCCATAATTCATCCCAATCCACCCCCTTCTCTCCAGTCTTTCCAGCTCACTTATTCCTTTGAAAAAAAACGTTCCAGATGTAATGTATGTACATCCGAGAACAAGTTTCTCTGTTTTCGCTTCTCCTTTTCTCCCCATTTTATGCGTTTAGAAGGAGAGAAGAGAGAAGCGCTTGGCTTGGGGGTCTCTTTTTTGGTCCTTTTCCTACTTTATAACGTAACAATTTGACCACCCACCTCACTCTACCAGTCTATTTTCAGAATGATCTAAACCCAACCATGTATTATCTTTTTGTCGGATTCTTGGCTCCAGCGATCCTAATTTTGATCCTGGGACTCTTTGCATGTCTCCGGAAATCATCAAACACAAGATTTGATGATAAGGATTATCAATCGATCTATTCTCCAGAAGACAATCATGTGTAAGCTGGAATTGGGAGTCCCAATTCTCAAAACCAATTTCCAGCCGAATCCGAATGCCAGTGTACGATGCACGAGGTGTGAACAGCTACCAAATGATCTACGAAAACCCACACTTTGTCGACTTCAAAAACCCACCTACATACAACGAAGCGGTTCGTCATATCGCTAGTGTCAAGTAAGTGTGTTCAGATATTTTGAACGTAGAACGTCAGAATACGTCAAAACAATCGAGTGACTAGACTGGATAGAGTTAGAAAACGAATTCAATTAACTATTCCCTCCTATTTTCTGCTTTTGCAGACCACCGAGCCGTCACTTGCCGCCGAATCAGCCAAAGATATTGGAACGCGGCGCGCTTCCGCAACAACATACAATCATTTATTGAAATCGGTTGATTACTTTATTTTTTGATGATGATTTTGACTTGTCTTTTGTCCATATGGTTGTGACAGATACACAAACTTAATGAATGAAATGAAATTCATGATACAAATCAAAAACTGTGAGATTGAAGGGAAGAGGGAATGGTAGGGAGAGAGAGCTGGAGGAGAAAGAAGATCGGAGTACTTATGCTTACAGCGGGATTTACAGAAGCGGGAAATGTTGGGGAATGTCAGAATACGGCTCATGTTGAAGAAAAAGAAAAGTATATAGAAGCGAGAACAAGGTGAAGATGTGAGAAAAGCACAATACACATTTCGGAAGTCTATATTGCAGAGGGGACCTGAGGATATCAGAGAGAAATGCAAAAACACAAAAACACGAAATGAGTATATGGAAAAATGCACTATTTCAAACTTTGAAACCATGCAGGGGAAAGATAAACTTAGAAACAGTCAGTCGGGGATAAAGAGCAATCCTATTTGGCATAATACGAGTTGATCGACTTCTTCTCGGCTTCCGTTGCAGTTGCTCCAAAATACAGACACTTTGGAATGAGAACTGAGTCTCCGACTCCATTCTGAAACAACCACGAATCAAATTTATCAGCTCTCTACAGTCTTACGGTAATTCCACCGAGCATCTGACCAATTCCGAAGTAACTATCAACAGCTGGATCTTTCACAATCAGATTGACAATTGTTTGTCGTTCCTTACGGCTGGTGGGCTTCGGTCTTGCGAGCTGAAACAGTTGATAAAAAATACACCTACATATGTATTTGAAAACATACCAAGCGTTTGAAAGTGTCAAACTCCGGTTCAGTTCTCATTTTCAGATACTTGTCTTCCCAGATGGTACGGTATAAGAAGTCGTAGTGATCGGAATAAAAGTCGACGATTTTCCCTGACGTTCTGAAAATCGTCTACAAGATGTCTACAAAAATTGAGCTTACTTTATGATTAGATCATGTATCTTGAATCTTGCTAGTTTTGGAGTTGCGAACACTTCCTTCCAGCGATTCGTCATAAAATCGAAGAGGAACTCTCGAAAAAGGTCTTCTTCTTCTGCGAAGAGATTTTCGTGGCAGTGGATGAAAATTCTCATGAGGATGTAAGGATCGAGCCAGTGGATCCAATGAGTGTAAGTTTTCATCAGAAAACTTCTCAATGCAATGTAGTATTTTCCGAATTTCATATCCAATAGTGGTTTCGTGAGCTAAAATCATCAGGTTTGACTCCGATCATTGATAGATACACTCACCAATTCAAGATCTCGTCGATACGAAAAATATCAACGGTAACCGTACGGTGTCATATTGCACATATGGCACATGACGCCTTTCTCCGTGAATTGAGCTACTTCAAGTATGTCTCTTTTCTTGAAATAGTTTTTAGTGTCCAAAACTGGCCGTTTGTGTTGATTCTGATGCATAATCAGTTGGAAGTCGTTCTCCTTGTCGCGTTCCTCATCTTGTTGAAATTTCAAATCTCGGCGACCGAGATATCGTACTTCCAACGGCTTTCCTCCATCGATGACAGACAGGTAGAACTTGCACATGTCTTCGTCCTGGAACATCTATGTAATTGCCTATTTATTTAGCATGTTCAACTTACAGTTCTTTGAATCTGCACAGCCAAATTTTCATACGATGTGTACATGTGGGTCAAGAGTTCAGGAACGGTTGTGAATTCCTTGTTGCATACAACACAGTTGATCCCGAGAGAAGCACGAACTCCACATCTTGGCTCGAAGAGAACCCAAGTACAATGCATGGTCTTTTCCATCTCGGCAAGCGTTTTGTTGTAACTTTGCTGTACTTTTTTTGCCATGATCTCGTTCTTCTTGTTGATCAAATCAGCCATCACTGAAATCTTGTTGAAACAAGGCGTTCCAAGTTAGAGACTTACCAGATGAACCATCGTCTTTGTTAAAATCGAACTTCTCCTCCGGATCCGATCCATGCTCCTCCTGGATTGTTACGTGGACACAGAAATCCACCGCACTCTTCTCCTTGGGTTTGGCTTTTCTTTCCAGAGACCGACCCAGAACCGTGCTGAACATATCGATGAGATAATCGTGGTTTACTACGTCCTTGCTATCGAGGGGCATACAATGAACCACGGAATCATTAGAGAAGTTGAAGCCGTTTTTGCGAGTCCAGAGCTCAAGGCGTGTGTAGAAGCATGTTCCGACGTTCTGGGTGTTCTCGGTGGATTTGGTGTTGTTGTCCGAGAGAGTGCTTGCATCAGCTGTAACAAATTGGTTTCGGGTGAGTTACAAACTGTGAACATCCCAATCAAGTATGAGTGCTAGACCAACGCAAATGTTTATATTACTAGCATGACCCCAACAAATCATAAACAACTCACGATTCAACTTTGTGATGTATTCTCCCTGGACGAAGATCTGCAAGCTCTGAGCTCCTCGAATGCGTGCCGCATTGACCAGATCGTTTATTTGAAACGAAAATTTCCCATTAGGCAACTTTGACGTTTCAAACATCTCGTTCACCACAGTGGTCACTCCAGAACACGGATCACAATCGTACAACGACAAACGAAAGTGTTCTCCGAGTGTTTTGTCAAGTTCGACGAGGAGTTTAATTTCTACTTTTTTATCGTTCTCGAATGGTGGCTGAAAATGGCTATGGGTAGATGTAAACCAAAGAATAAAGGCGTTTACCTTGTTGACAGGATCGCCAAGATGATACATGGCCCTGTTCAAGTAGGTCGCCGTCATCATTTGTTTAGCGGCTTCTTCCGGGGTCTAAAAGAAAATTTGGATTCTACAAAAATGCATGAATCAATAAACAAACTGACCGGGACAATCTCTATGTCCTCGGGCTTCACGACATCTGCATTCTTGTACAATTGTCGATACATCTCGACGGTTCCTAAAAGTGTTTCTTTCGGGTTTGAAATCTTTCAGAAAATGTGACTCACTTTCGATAGTAGCTCTGTTCCGATTGAATGGTGCCGGCGGCGGCTTGGTCTTGACCGTTTCGAGTTGTTCTTTGGCTTTCGCAGAGAGACGCTCTACCTCTTCAGTGCTAGGCAATCTCTCGACAAATCGGGGTAGACATTTCTCTTTTTCGTTGGGCATTGCCTGGAAAGTACAAATTGACCGGCAAAATCTCAATTTTTCTCAGAAAAATTACGGTAAACGACAGATAACAATGCAAAAATCTAACACCACCATAAGAATCCAGTTGAAATTGCAAAAAACCGGTTGAAAAACCGTGAAAATTGAAGAAAAACAAGTTGAAACAGCGGAAATACAAGAAAAAAAATAATAAGGGTGTAAAAACTGTTTGAATAGGGGGAAAGTTCGGCCACTGTTTGTTTTGATTGTTCTGCCATCAAAGAGGGCGCGAGGTTCAAAGTTGCATCGGTCGACAGAAGCACTTGAGAACATATGCTGCACTATCGATTTCATTGTAAGAGACCGTACGGGCGACGTTTTTTTCTTGTTTTGGCTCTTTGAAACCTGAAACGTTTATAAGTAAAAGGTTTCATTTGATCGTTATCCTTATGGGTAATCTAAATTGTTTTCAAATCGCGGTACTCCAAATTTCCAATTGTTTATTCCAATTCAATTATTATAATGTTACCTATAAAAGTGAATGTGAAAATGACCGAAACCTACTGTTGAAACAAGTTGAAATACTGGGTAAATACTGTCTGATTTGAGGGGAAAAAAGGAAGAGGGAAAGGGAAGAAGTAAAAAACGATTGGGGACAAAATACTTATGCTTGCAGCGGAGTTCATAGAAACGGGACAGTGGTTTGGATAGATTTGTCAGGATACGGCTCATGTTAAGAAAATCATTCTGCAAAATACACAAAAGCGAGAAAAACAGGGAAAGGGGACGACATAATAGTTAATTTGATGGGAGGGGGAATTGAGAAAAGTACTAGAAACTGTTCTTGATGGGTCAGAAAAACGGTGACAATGAAACGGAGCACTGGAGAACAGTACTAGAGATTCAAATTACAAAATTCTGTGACAAAATCGTGATAGCTTAGCTACAATCACTAGCGTGAGAAGTCATATTCCTATCAGCGGGTGAAAAGAGCTAGAATGACTAACTGGTAAGGTTTAGAAGACGTGAAATGGAACGGGTAAGTGAAAGTGAAAGAAAAGCAGGAAACAGTGACTTATTCTCTGAATCATGAAATGATAAGCACAACACGCACTAATTGAAACTAAAAAGCCAAGGGGGAACAAGTAAACACTGAAAACGGTTGATCACAGGCAATGTGACCTTTCTACTTGTTATAGTAAGTTTGAATAGAGTTGGATTCGGCACGGGTGATCGTTGCGCCATAATACAAGCACTTGGGGATGAACACCGGGTTCCCGAAACGGTTCTGAAACACAAACATAACCAAACTTCCAAATTCCCTTCGAGTCTTACGCTGATGCCATAGAAAATATGTGGGATTTTGAAATGTCTCGCAACGATTTGATTTGTCATTAACAAATTGATAGCAAACACTCGTCCGCTGGGAGTAGTTGGTTTGGGTTTTGAGGTCTGAATCGCATAATATGAAAAGAATATCTATGTGTTAGATAACTCACAAGACTTTTCAAAGCATTGAACTCGGGTTCTGTTCGTTCTTTGAAATGAGTATCATTCCAGATCGCCGTATACAAGAAATCGTATTGGTGTGAGTAATAGTCGACGTTGTTCTGGTTTATAGCTCTGCAAAAACCAAATTTGAAACAGATTTCAACTCAAAAGTTGTAACCTGGTGATCAGATCCAAGATCAGAGTAGGGTGGAGTGGCGGAGAATCAAAAACTTCATTCCATTTCTCATCAAGAAATCTATGGAAAGTTTCGCGGATTTTTGCAAAGTTCTCCACAAAGAGAAGTTCATGGCAGTGGACGAACATTCTCATGAGGACATATGGACTGAGGAATTGGATTCCATGAGTGGAAGTTTTGATGAGGAAAGACAACAGGAGAATCCAGAATGTCTTCTCTTGAAAACTGATTGGCGTTCTAGCCATCTTCTCACTTCTTGGTCTGAAGCGGAGATATGTTGCATATTCGTTTGGCGTCATGTTGCAAAGATGGCACATGACGCTTCTCTTCAAGAAAAGTGAGTATTCCAGTTTGTCTCTTCTAAGCATAAACTCTTGAGTGTGGAAGACAGGGAAAGAACATTGACCTAGCAACATGATCTCTAGAAAGTCATCGGATTTGTTGCGATTCTCCTCTTCCAGAAAGTGGAGATCAGGGCGGCCAAGTTGATTGATAGTAAGTTCTCCTCCTCCATCTACGACAGATAGGTAGATCTTGCAAGAGAACTCGCCCTGAAACATTAAACTAATTGACTCTTTTTAGCCCTGTTTACTCACAATTTGCTGGATCTGAACTGCAAGATACGGGTATGACTTGTAGATATGTGCTAGAAGTTCAGGAACTGTTCTGAACGCCTTTTTGCAGATCACACAATCCATTCCGAGGAAGTATCGCACTCCAAAACTTGGCTCAAAGACGACTCTAGAACAGCGCATGACGTTCTCCATTGCAACGAGTCTTGCGTTGAAAACTGTCGTCACCTCGCTTGCAACTTTATCATTTTTCTCTTCAATTGTCTCTCTCATCACTGAAAAGTTTTCACCTTACCTAAAAATTGATTCATGGACACTCACCAGTTGCGTTTATATCCCTGTTAAAGTTATACGGCTCCTCTGGCTCTGAACCACCCACTTCTAGAATGGTGATGTCTATTTGAGCTTTGAGAACAGTATCAGGTTGGTTTTCCCATCCACACGGCTCGGTTAAGATCAATTCATACACGGGTTGGTAGTTTTTGGCTTTCAGAATGTCTCTGATGTTGAGGGGCCAGCATTTGACAGAGGATTTGCTGGAGAAGGAGTAGCCATGCTCATAAGACCAGACTTCGAAGCGTTTGCAGAAGAATGGACCAACTAATGACTTGGCCTTTTTGACGGCGTCGTTGTTGTTGTTGGCTTCAGTTTCGGGGACAGTGTTAGGGACAGGATCAGCAGCTAAAATGAGGAATGTTTGATATCACCAACCTCTCTTTTCAAACACTTACGCTTCTCCCACGAGACATAATCTCCCTGCACGATAAACTGTAGGCACTTGGTTCCTTTGATGCGTGCCGCATTGACCATTTCATTGAGTGACAACTCCAAAACCGCCGGTTCTGATGTCTTGAACGTGTCCTGCACCACCAATGAAAGTTCCTTGGTCCATGGATCACAGGTGTAGATGGTCAAACGACACTGTTCTCCTCGTCTTTCTTCGAGATTCACAGACAAAATGAAGCGGACTTCTTTCTCGGTTTCGAATGGCGGCTGAAAACAGAGTATGGTTTAAAAGAAGTTGAAAAAAAGAGAATTTTACCTTGCCGACTGGTCTGCCAAGATGGTATGGTGATTTCATTATGTATTTTGTGAACATCATTTGCTTGGCGCATTCTTCGGGGCTCTAAAGAAAGGGTTGCAGTAATAGAAAAAAGAGAAAAAGCAAATCACCAAAACGACAGAAATATCTGTAGGCTTGACAATGTTCGGATCCTTGTACAGTTCACGGTAGCGCCCCACAACTTCTGAAACTTTTTTTCTAGATTCGAGCAGGTTCTAAACCTGATTTACCCTCAATAGTAGCTCTTTTCTTGTTGAATGGTGCTGGAGGCGGAAGAGTCATTGCCATTCTTATAAGATCTTTGTACTTTGCAGCGCCCTCCACCAATTCTTCTTGGCTGACTTTTCTCGGGACAAACCGAAAAGGTTTGCAATAGTTTTTGTCGGTCATTGCCTAAAAACTCAGATTTTAGGGACGATTTGCGGTGAAATCTCAGTGAAATGCACAGTACATTGTGGAAAATCAGATTCGCCATACAAAACCAATCAGAAATGCAAAAAACCGCGCAAAAAACGGGCCAGAATGCACGAAAATGAAGAGCGACATAGAGAAAACAACGAAAACTGTTTGGCCTAAAACAAAAAGAACTGTTCGTTGCGGGGGAAACGCACGCCGGTCCCTGCACTTTTTTGTTTGCTCTGTCATAAAGAGGGGAGCGAGATTTGAATTTGCATATAAGAGAGCGCAGGAGAGTGGCACCGGCCGGCCGGGCAGGGTCGTTACTATTGAATGTGAAGGTGGTTTTCGCGGCGTTTCTGATAAAAAGATAATTCTGAAGAGGGATGATGGATTATAGGTTTTGAGTTGTCCTTTTTACGATGGATTGATAATCTTGGAGCTTCTCGACGCTGAGAGAACCAATGAAACCAATGAAAAATTGAAGATATCTTCGCCACTTTTTGCAATTTTTATGATGTCAATGGATTGATCTTAGCACGCTGATTAACGTTTAGTACTTTCATTTTTGCACGCGCTTTCTAAGCTCACTTTATGGCCCTGGAAATCTCAAAAAAGCTCAAAATCAGCTGTTTGAGGG
Source organism: Caenorhabditis panamensis (assembly GCA_900883565.2). Classification (NCBI taxonomy): domain Eukaryota; kingdom Metazoa; phylum Nematoda; class Chromadorea; order Rhabditida; family Rhabditidae; genus Caenorhabditis; species Caenorhabditis panamensis. The sequence continues at coordinate 216,936 of LR537615.1, forward strand.
CCAATTTGAAGGGATTTTTGGTGATTTCCAGAAGATCCAAAAGTTATGAGAATAGATCTGAACGTTTTCTATCAATCCTAAAAAAAGGATTGCAAATACTGACAAAAAAACATTTTTTTTTTCAAAAAATATTTTTTTGGTCCAAAATTTTTTCTCCAGAATCTGCAAAATTTCCATCAAAATTGATAGAATAGGTAAAGATCTATCTGTTCCACTATTTGAAACATCTGGAAAATGTCAGAAACCTATGAAAATCGGTTCCTAAACTCCAGACTTTTGGTTTTTTTGAGACTTTGAAAGTCCGAAAAAATTGTTAGAAAAGGACTTCGAAATGGGTTGGAAAGAACAAAGTGGATAATGTGCAAAGAATCGCGGCCTGGTGAATAAGGAGAGCATAAACTGAATGGGTTCCACAATGATTGCAGCCAATGTGCTCCCATTTTCGGCATCGTTTTTGCATTGCAATTGGCATCATTCCATTTCGGTCGCTTTACAGATTCCCCTCTCACTAACCAGTACCGCTATCTCTTCCCCCTTTCTTACTCCCTCCTCCAGCCATGATTTGTGTCCTCCCGATTCGGAGTCAAACACGATTGCCTAAAGGTGTCAAATGGTGGTTCGATGCCTCCACTGATAAGCTACCCCTTGGGGCTCTGCCTATTACATATAATTATGCCAGCTTTGCACATGTCGTTTAACTGATAAGAAGAACATATAGTTAACATTCTTCTTATTGACACTCTCCGAGAAGCGGAAAAGGAAGAGAAATGGCGTTGAAAATCGAAAGGTATGAAATCTATGCTACTTTGGTGTCTGCCTTCTTTCTTGTTGCGGGGATCACTATGTGGGCCACGTTTTGGCCTATTTTTAATTCAGAACTGCAATCTGTAAGTCCCTAGCTACCGTAACCTGCTGATTCAATCTTTAGAACTACAAGCTTGAAGCTAGAAATGATGGATCTCTCAAATACGCAGCATTTCTGTATTCCAATCCTCCTATGAAAAACGTCATGAAGTTTTTCTTCTTCAATGTTACAAATCCAGATGAAGTAAAGTATCTAGGTGCAAAACCGGAGATGATTCAAGTTGGAGGATATGGATTTTTGTAAGTCTACACAAAGGACTTCTTGAAAAGAGAGTTTCAGAGAATCCGAGCAGAAGAAATACTACGATTTCAGTTCAGACCGAACTAAAATGTTCTACCAGAACTATAAACGGTATCTGTACAGCCCAGAAAACTCGGATGAAGGTTATGATTATGATGATCATGTGCTATTTCCGAATTCTATAGCTACAGTGAGTCATTCCCCGTTTTCCATGACAAGATGCAATTCATTTAGGGCGCGGTCGCCACCATATTCGGGCCTCAGTCAAAATTCAGCAAAACTGCCAAACTGATAGTGTCAATCGGTCTAGTCGCTCTCGGGGAATACCCAATGATGTGAGGAAGTGACACTAATTCCCCATTTCTTTGCAAGTTTGTGTCTACTGCTAATTTCAGCTCGAAACCAGTGAAAGATGTGTTGTTTGAAGGATTTGAAGACCCACTTTTGAATGTGGCGCATTCGGGGGTGAGTTTAGAGGAGTATTCTTACAGGTGCAAGGGTTTTTTAGATTTTTAACGTTGTCGCGAATTTGATGGGTTTTGGAAGTCAGTTATCGGTGATTCCAGAAATGAAACAGTTTGCGTATATGTATGGGGTGAGTCGAAGTGGCACTCGGCGGGTCTCGCCACGAAATCGGTTTTCGTGGTGTTTTCTCGGTTTTGGATAGATTTTCTCAAACTTTTTAGATAAAAACGTATAGAGCAAAACATTCGAAACCTAACAATAGTCGATTTGACTTGATAAATCCAGTTATTCATAGAAATGTCCCTGATTTTGTAGTTTTTGTCCAAATTTCACAAAAATGGATAATTCGCCATGAAAAACTCACAAATTTCGTTCAAACTGACTATGTCTCAAGTTCAAATTCTTTTCTCTGTTCATTTTCATCGCATAAGTTTAAAAAAACGTGTCCAGAAACGAGAAAACACTAAAAAACTGATTTCGTTGCGAGACCCAGGATATCAGAAAGTTTCTACTCGAATTTTCTAATGGAAAGAAGAAAATTTGAAACAGAAACAGAAATTTAGATTTCTCTAATCAGTCCCTTCATCGTTGCTGTCGCTAATTCATCCCGTTTTGTAAGGTTTCTCGAGACACAACATAGTATCACTAGAGACAGCCACAAGCTCATTTTGCACTCTTAACTTGATGTGTATATTTCAGTACAACAACTCTTTCGATGAGAATTACTGGATTAACACTGGATACAAGGATTTCAGCAAACTGGGGTTTGTCGAGAGTTGGGCTGGACTTACAGAGCTTCCTACAAGCTTCTGGCCAACCGCTGAAGCTAGACAGATCAAGGGATCAGGTACCCAAACTTGAGTTTTATCACGATAACTCTTTTGTTTCAGATTCCGGAAGTCTTTCCAAACTGCATCTCACCAAAAAAGACGAGCTACCATTCTTCCTCTCTTTCATGTGTCGATCCTTCAAGAAAACCTATTGGAAAACTGGAATGGTTGATGGGATAAAGACAATGGGATTTGCAGTGGCTCATGATGAATTTGATACTACCCTGGAGCAAAATGCAGGGTTCCGATACAAAAACACAGAGAACGTGGACTACTTTCCAAAATGGTGTCCTGGTAACACAAGGTAAGTCTAGAACCTTTTTTGTTGATCTTTACATCTCTTTAGCACTTTTGAAACATCACTCAATTCAACATGTCTCGAAAAAACAGTAAATGGCACTTATCTCCTCCCTCCCGGCTTCTTCCCACTGGTCTGCTATCCGGGTTTGTTTGTCGGCAACCTGTTTGATAGGGATCATGGTGATCAGACTTATAAACTGCCCTTGATGATCCCAATTTCGCTAATGTTCAACATCAAGTTTCCATGTTCTATTTTTTAGGTAAGAACGCGCAGCCGCCGTTCACCGTTCTTGTCTCTCCGCCACACTTTTTATACTCTCCACCGGAAGTTCAAGAACATTTGAGAGGTTTCAGTCCAGATGAGGAGAAGCATAAGCCGATGGTTTATCATCAGGAGAAAGTGAGAATGAGTCTTAACCTTTTTGTACTTGTTCCTTTGAGTTTTAGGTGTCCGGAACAGCTCTGCAAGTTGATGTTAGGTTCCAGGTCAACTTGCCAGTGTACAATAACAAAGGATCAATGTAAGTCGGCATTGAATTGTGACACCATCAGTTCCCCAAATACCAGTTCTGTTACAGTATGACCTCTCAACTTCCAAACGTCATCATCCCTCTCTTCTACGAGGATTCTCATGCAGTTGTAGCGGACTTTGTGCTAAACACCGTTTGGCTTGGAATCATAATAGTCCCGAGGATCATTGAATACTTGAAATTTGTGTTGATATTCATCGGGATTTTCATTTTAGCAGTACTTTTAGTGATGCGGGTTAGAGTTAAGGGTACAGTTTCTGTTGTATAAAAAGCGTTCATTGAAAAAAAATGAAAAAAAGATTGTTTCGGCAGGACTAATCATGAAGATTATAAGAGGGGTTTAGGCTGGAGTGGCCTTTCTTCCGGCGACGTACTTCTTGACGTTCGGGTGATTGAAGATGCGGGTGATAAGAGCCTGAACTTCCTTTTTTCACATGTTTTACCCGTTTTGCTTACCAGAATGTGTGGATAGGCATCCAGAGCATCTGGGCTTCCATAGTCAATCAACTTCGAGAAGCTCTCAGCGGCAAACACGTCAACCCAAGTCTCACGATCTCCCAGGAACAAACCATTGTTTCCATTCTCCAAAAGGAACTTTTCAACCATTGGGGCATACTTCTCAATATCTGGAACAACATGTTCCTTGTAGAATTGCTCCTTGTTAGCTGGAATCATTCCGAGAAGAACTCGAGAAAACTTTCCGAAGCCCTCAGAGCTCATGAACTCCTGAATGACCTCGGCGATCATGTCCAAACGAGCACAGTCAACCGCGTTGGCTCCGGCGCGGTCTGAAAATCAATGTATGTTTGAGATGATCAGGTTCAGGGGTATGTAGCCACTTACGGAACTGATGTCCGAGATAACGGGCAATGGCCGTAGTTTGGCCAATTTTCACACCATCCACATCCAAGACCGGAACTTGTCCGAGCGGCATTTCTACAACGTCACTGTTACAATTGCGTTAATTTTAATAGGGATTAGTACAATTGGATTTGGATTGGTGACTTACGAGATTTCAAAGCTCCCCACTCCTCGAGACTGAAGCGTTCATCGTCGAACTTTTCGCCGGCGAGATGGAAGAGAAGACGGATCACTTCTCCGCGTCCGCGAACGTCGAAGTAGTAGAACTTGAAATGTGGCATCTGGAAAACACTTTTTTAGGCAGGAATTCAAGAATACGATGAGAAAAAGTTTAGTTTTACGGCCAAAAACTTTTCGAAAGAGGTTTTTGCCTATCTACGCACTAGGCACTAGGCAAACGATGACCAAGACCAAGACTACAACGATAAGAACTAAATACCAGGCAAACACACACTGGCCAACTCAAATATGATGATAAATGGAGAAAAAAAAACGAAAAACTTTGAATTTCAGACTGGTTGAACGCAAAAGACAACGTTTGATGCAGAACCTTCTAGAAAAAGCACGTGACTAAGCGCGGCCCTCCCCGACTAAAAATAGAGGCATCATAGACCACAATGAGGGAAGGGAAAACAACAAGAATTCACCCGCAAAACCAAACATACATATTCATAAATGACTGGTAGGGGTTACCGCTAGGGGCTGGGAGACTGTGAGACTGCGAAAAAACCAAAAACTGTTTATTGTTCTCCAGTTTTTCATCATTCATGATACCCATAAACAATACTCTACTCATTTCTCTGCCGTCTCTCTTTCTCTCTCTCCGTTTTCCATCTCTCCGTATAACGGGAGAAGTAGAGAAAGTAGGGGAGAATGGAGAATGAAAGATGTGTCAAGAGGCATACTTGAAATTCGGGAAAGAAGGCAATATGAAGGAACGTGTTGGAAGAGGTGGATGGACATCATGAACGATTCATCATAGGCTCTTAATGACTTTTCACAGGGTGTATCTGTATCCTGTTCTGACTCATTCTGATTCCAGTGATCTTGGTTGGTTGATCGGGCATCGAAGCCACAAAGAAACTACAGTACTTCACTTTCTTGGAAAGACTCCACCTTCCTGGAAAGCGATTTCAAGACAATTCTCATTTCATTTCTCTTTTTTCCTCTCTTCTTCCTTTCCTTTCTTCCCATTTCAATCCAACCCATTCCATTAGCAAAGTCTAGGCGGTCATCATATTCAGGAGTACCTAGCCCGCCTGCCGGATGGTCATCGGTCATTATTCTCGGGTAATTATGTCTTGTCCTTAGCTAGTCCGCTAGCCCGGGGACCCATAAAGGCCCAAAAACATGGCGCGCGATGAGGATCTTTCGATTTCTGCTTGTTGCCTGCCCACCGTTTTCACCTCTACTCTGGATGAACATGACGCCCACTTTAGCTTCGTCTTGCTTTTCCTTGCTTCACTGCTTCGATGATTCGAGATCAAAGGACTAGCTAAGAGTGTTAGCCAGTGCGAATTAGCCTTTTTAAGGGAGTTGTGTCTGCTTGATCCCACCCTTTTCTTAATCAAGACCGTTCCTTTAGCCTAGTCATTCAGATGTTTCTTTCTTGACGTTTTCGTGTTCAGCAGGACCATTGTCTCATTTTTTCTTCTTGTGGACCGCATTTTCTCACTGACAGATTGTTTCAAATTGTAGTACTCTGTGCCAAAAGTGTGGAGGGTTGTTGTCAGGTTGCAAATTAAGTTCCTGATGTTTTCTCACATGCACTTGAACGTGATCTAGGCCCTTTTCGCAGTTTTAGTTATAAAGGATCAAAGAATCGAACATTTTCTTCAATATTCTGCATTTGTTTTTGAGTCAGAAGTTCATGACTACCCAAATACCTAGTTGACTTTTAAAGATCACCTCTCCCTCTTTCTCTTCCTTATACTTCTTCCCGCTGCAATATTCTTCCTTGACTTGTATGAATAGCACTACACTCCGAATTGACCGATTGCTTCTGAAGTGAGGTTCACTCAGGCCAGGATTGCTATTGATTGACATTAAAGACAGTTTTGCTTTGGAGTCTTATGAAAACCATTTTTTGTTGCTTTTCCGCTGAAACATTTTGCAAAACTCATTGCTACCATCATATCATTTTCAGGAAATACACAGAAACACACACAGCTCAATGAACTATTGCTTATCCCTTCTTTTTCTCCCTCTGTTCTTCTTCCTACCTGCAAATCCGTGTGTTGCTACAAGTGGTACAACAACTACAAGTGAGTCCTTACACTAAGCATTATTCATCTTAAAATTACCTTTTTCAGCAACAACAACAGTGGCGACAACCAGTAAGTTTTATGCTAATTCTAATCGTAGGGCTACAAACGAAAACATCGAATTCCTATTCAATCAAAAAAGGAAAGTGTGAAATAAGGTCAACGTTTTTCGTTTACAGCTTGTACGACGTGTACCACAGATCTAATTGGTATTGTCACTGGAAATGACGGAGATATGGTAAACCTCGTTTTTTCATCTACAAAAGACCCAGTTATATTTCAGACACCAACTTCAACTACAGGTACCAATGCTGCTGGATGTTCCACATTGACATATACTTGTGAAAGAACACCCGTTGTTGCGACAGATGTAGTTTTGATCACTGTAAGTTTTTGATTTGCAGATAGCAACCTCAAATGAGAGTTACCTTGCAGTACTACAGTGACGGTGCAAATCCAACAGATGTTGGAACTGAAAACGGAGACGGTTCCGCTACAGCTACACTAACATGTGTAGATGGAGTATGGCAGAATGCTGGAATTGAAATCAACGATATTGAATGCCAAATTATTACATAATCCTGCTTGACTAATATGGAGTTATAATATGGACTAATAAACTAATAACTTAATTGTCAGCAGAAGTAGCTAACAAACACACAGTAATACCACAATGAACACCTTCCACGAAACTAACAGACAATTGAAGCAATAGATGTTTAACTGTACATCTATGATATCTTGCATTGTTTTTTAATACATGGTGGTTCTTTCAACCTCTTTTTCCCCTTTCAGCGGTCCCCATTACATACCAGATTCTTGCCATGTCTTCTTTGCTCAACCATATCTTATTCGCCATCCTCCTAACCACCAAATCAGTACTATCTTGCCTTGCAACATCAGGAACTTCTCCAGTAGTGACTACCACAACTGCTCCATCAGTTACTACAACAGCAGTGACCACCACAGCAGTGACCACCACCACAGCAGCAGCTAGCGGTATGTTTTATGCAAAGAAAAGTGTGAAAGGAGGTCAGGTCAAATGTTTTGTTTTACAGCTTGTGCGACGTGTACCACAGATTTGATTGGAATTGTTACTGGAAATGACGGAGATTCGGTAAGCCCCGTTTTTCATTGTTCCAAAACCTAGTTGTATTCCAGACACCAACTTCCACTCTAGGTACCAATGTTGCTGGATGTTCAACACTAACTTACACCTGTGCAAGAACCCCCGTTGTAGCGTCAGATGTAATTCTGATTTCGGTAAGCCTACATTTTCTTATTATGTCCCCATAACAGAGGATTTTGCAGTTCTTCAGTGACAGCCAAACTCCACCAGATGTTGGAACTGAAAACGGAGACGGTTCCGCTACGGCCACACTAACGTGTGTAGATGGAGTATGGCAGAATGCTGGGATCGAAATCAACGATATTGAATGCCAAATTATCACATAAAACCAACTAATAAACTAATACCTAATAGTGGAGACAAGCATAACCAACAAATCAACCAACCAACACCAACACTACAATGAAAAAGTTCCATGAAACTAACAGACAATTGGAGAGGAGCAAAGGATGTTCTAAAGTACATCTTTGATATCTTTGATTTCTTGTATTTTCTTGACCTAGCTGCTAATCTACCTTCCAGCTTTTTCCATTTCATAATCCCAGCCATGTCTTCCCTGCTCAACCATGTCTTTTTCATCATCTTTTTCACCACCAAATCAGTGTTTTCTTGCGTTGCAACATCAGGAACTACTACAGTAGTGACCACCACCGCTGCTACTACAGGTACTCCTCTTTTTCTCTGATTATCTTGTTAATTGAGCTAGATTCAGATTGCTCCTCATGCCTACTATCAGCCACCACCATCCTCAGCATCAGTACCGGAACAAAAGCGTTTACAAGTGATACCATCGACACTAGTGGCACTTGTGCTGTTAGAACATCAGTTTGTGATGGTAATACGGCGGCGTCGGGGGTGCTGATCTCGGTAAGCAGTGAAAACTAAGCCTCCAAGAATGAAATATGTTTCAGTACAATCAAGACGCCGATGGTGTTGATTCTGGTACCGGATCAGTTACCTCTACCCTCATTTGTAACTCTTCTGGTCAATGGACAAAGGATGGTGTGGTTATTTTGGAAATCGAGTGTCAATCAACATAGACCGAACCATGACAACATAATAAAAAAACATAATAAAAACGTTTTACTTCCTGACTTCAATTTATACAGATCACAGAAACTTCAAATGATAGTGATATTATTCATCCAAAACACTCTTCCAGCAGCTTCACTGGGTTGCATTAGACGCGGAGAATTCTGGAAAACATCTGGATTTTTGTTAGCATCATATCCCCATTGTCCTGGGGTTTGATTACCTCCTTGAATCGAATCAAGTTCTTTTTTGGTGGTTCCTCATCTTTTTTCAGGGACTCTGTCTCTTCTTGGGGGATTTCTTCCTCCTCTTGTTTCGCCGTTTTTTGCAAGAAAGAAGATGGGTTTGGTTTGCTCATTTTGGTCAACCCATTGTTTTTTGCCTCACAAGCACACATACATTGACCGTTAACAATTGCTCCTGAAAAAATGGTCTCTTGGACTTTTGTCAACCTTGTTTACCAGGAGTATCCAATGTCAATTGCGACGGAGTAACCTGCTCCTGAACCGCTGGCGATGCGCTGGGCTCTGAATCCAAACTGCTGCTCATTTCAATGACCATCGCAGGAACATGTGGGCTCTTTGATTTCACGCATTGTAAGATTCCTGCTTGGACATCATTGTCATACTGTTCACGGATGTTACAGAGGCAGGCGCGCAGACGGGATTTGTCATTCATTCGGCACACGCTTTGTTGGCGAATACTGAAGTTTCAACTGATGGAAAACTGAGTTTGATGGGGGAATACCTTTGCACGCATCCTCTCAAGGCATAATCTCTGTTGTAGACTAGTTGCACGTATTCAGAGTTCAGATCGAGGGCCTCTCGATAGCAAGTTATCTCATCTTCATCCAACATGCAGGACGATGTAATGTTGTTCTTTGTGGGGTCAGAAGCTCGAGAGATTCTACTTATACCACTTCCAAAGACTCGGAGGGCGGTGTTCTGAAGAGAAATTGAACAACAAGGCTCAAATCAGATCATACCTTAACTCCACAAACACCAAGTGTATCTAGACTTGGGCGAGTCACCGAGAGTTCCGGCAATCCCCAAAGTCTATCCGCAAGATCAAACTGGTAAATTGCTCGAGCATATGCGGCGTCTTCTGAAAACCATTCATAAGATGGAACTAACTACAAAATACGAATACCGTCCAAAAGACTAGGTCCAAAGAAATTCCTCTTCGGCACAAAAGGCGACCTAACAAAGCACTGATCCAAGGCACTCCGGAACTTCAAGGACTTGTCCGCAAAGAACTTCAGGAGCGAATTGTACTTTGTCATCATCGGCGGCGGGGTCACTTTACGTGTCTCTCCGTCATTCGACGTGGATTCTTGAGTCGCGGAGACATGCGTTGCGGACACGGATGCGTCAAAGCATTCATCAAAGATTTTCCGTTCAGTATGACATGAGGGACGACGGACACAAGACTTGAAGGCGGATTCTTTGAACTGTAGGATTTGTTCAGTGTATTCTGCAGCGGATTTTGCACATTGTTGAAGAAGATCTGCACAGTAGAATTGACAAGAGCCCTGAAAACAATGTAAAAGGGCAATTTGAATGAGTTTGGGTGACTTACCAATTGAAACAGCACTGTGCCGGTTACAAAAAGCAGAATATGCATCGCTGAACAGTGTCTTCACGGATATTTGACTAGTCACGCTGTGTATACAAGTATAGACTGCCTAGGAATTCAGAATTCAATGCAAAATACAGACCCTCCCCTCTCCACCTCTTCAAATCCAGTTCTCAAGCCCAAGTGAGTGCACTTTCTTCTAGGTCGTTTTGTATAAACAATCAGTTTTCTTCAGTTTTATGAATCATCATCACAGACAATGAAAAAAGGGAATGAGAGAGAAAGAAAGAAGTTTTAGGTTTGGTATAACAGTTCAATGTTCAACAGCACTTGGAGTCGTTTTTGTAGTGAGTCGAGTTGTCGTCAAGGTTGACGTTGCCTTCGCGATTCAAGAATGGGACATCGTATTGACCACCTTGTTCTGTGGAGATTACCTGAAACAACAAATTAGGGATCATAAGTTGAAAAGGAGGAATCTTACAGTATTAGCAAGGAATTTGAAGGCTTCTTCAATTCCAAAGCTTTCCTTAGCAGAGGTCCGGAAAGAGCCGACAAATCCATTGTTGGTTTCCAGGTCATACAGCTTGTCATCTCCAAGTTGGTTGTCAACGTCGCACTTCAACAGAAAGATTAGTAATAGTTTCAGTCGTTCAAATTCACTGTACCTTATTAGCCAGAAGAATCGCTGGAACCGGGGATCCATCAGCCAATGTAACCTTCTGATCCAAATCTGTTTTCCATCTCAACGCCCCCTCAATAGTTCGTTCTCTTGTAGAATCCAAGACAATAATTGCAGCATGTGCATCCTTGTAATACACACGTGTCATAACCCCATAACGATCTTGCCCTGAAAATAGAAAAATAGCTCTTAGCACTTGGCATCGGAATCCCTGCAATGTTTATGTTTAACTGCCAAACATCAAGTTCACTTCACGCGGAGGTTAGCGGCTCTCCCCGACTCTCAAAACTGTCAGAACTCTTTTCCGTGTCTTGCCAACCTTTCGCTGAACACAATTTGCTCTTTTTTATGCTCTCCGAGCAGGTAAAACTTTTGAACGACAGGAAAAGGTATTTGGATCAAGGCGCGTGCGAGCGCACACGCGTCGCATTTTTCCGCCCCTCATTCTGGTATACAAACTTTGGCACACACACACACACAACCACCACAAGTATTCATTGCGCGTGCCGCTTCTCCGCAGACCGGATTCCGCAACGTCGGCACCCTCTCATCCTCAACGCGACGTACTTACTTGAGCAACATAAGGAATGGGGAAAAAACTACGTGGGGCAAAGTGTACACAAAGATCTGTCTCGTTGTCTGGCATTACCGGAACGCGTACGACCCAGTCTAACCTCTTGGCATGCCGCGCCCCGGCTTGACTTTTTGCGCTGCAGGTGATATATTGGTCTCTTTGTTTTAAGATTGTTCTTTCTAGCAGAGGGTTTTTTTTCTGGCAGTAAGAAGTTTGTGTAACTGTTGTAAGTATGTAGTTTGACAAGGTGGTAATGATGGTGAAGGTGTTCCTTGGTTTCGAGAACTCGAAAGTCAAAAGTTAGCTTTCAACCCAACTTTGTATTTGTGCTCGAGACTTTTTGAGATTCTAACACAAAAAGTCACTGTTCTGCTACTTCCTAGCATAGCTTCAGATCATGACAATGCTTTTCGATGTTTCGAAAAGTTCCATCACACCCAAAAACCCAACAGAACACCGAATTCCAAACCCAGACTCCACTCTACTCCTCGAATTTCATAATCCTCGAAACCACGTCACCACTCCCACTCCCATCCAGTTTTTCCTGTGCATCGTTGCGGATTGAAGGGGTCAAAAACAAACTGAGAGGAGGCAACTCCACACTTCCACAACGACACAAAAGGTGTCAACCCCCACGGATACAATAGACCATTCGCTGTCCGCGAAATGAGTTTTTCCACGATCCTTCCTTTTTCTGTCGGTCTGAGCCGCGTTTTTGGCTCGATCTCTACTAAGACGAAAGATGTGTTCTGATTCTATTTCCCCAGATGTTTCTGTTTCTATGGATGTTTCCATGCCTTCATTTGACAAAAGTCTTACGCCTGCCTGAGACAGAAAACCAGAAACGTTTTTGTGATAATCGGCCGCCACCTAGCGGCATGCTCCTTCCGCGCAGCACGCTCCGCCCAGTTTCCTTGTGCACACGCGTGGCAACTTACACACCGCCACTGGTAAACAATGTGTGCGCATCATCAGCGCCGACGGTTGACATACAAACAGGCGCGGAACGACGCGTCGGCACAAAGAGAGGTCGGCTTCGGTGTCGCGCTTATCAAAATCTCTTTCTTTTTTCATGAGCATGAGCCTTCGGAGGCCTCCCACCCTAATTATTTGCGTTTGAGTTAAAAGACAGCCCCCTCTGTCTCAGTCTTTCGTCTCATTCTCATTTCCAAGTTTCAAGTGGTTACCTATGACACGCCCCCTACAATCAACTGGTTTTTGTGCTGCTTCATGTCGTGTTCTCTTCTTTTTGTCACTTTTACACTCTACGAACATTTCCCCACAACCTTTTGACATTGATAATGTTAACATGAAAGCCCTCCCCCAGACCGCCCTCAAAGAAAACTCCAAACCTAAACCATTCCATCATTCATTCTCCTAGAAGTTTGCCGGCTTCTTGCTTCTTTTTAGATTAGCTCTTGGCACTGTTTCTTTTTTCTCCCTTTGTTCCCCTCCTTCCCGCATATGGAAGTGCAAGGTGGTGTTGTGTTGTGTTGCATATTTGTGTTGATCTATCGCCTGTGTTTGCACGAGCTCACCTCTCTTGGCGGCTTGGCTCTCTTGCTCTTTTCTCACTATTATTCTAAACGTGACTCCAAATTATGCACCGTTATCTCATTATCTTATCGTTATTCTTTACATCTTCTTCATAATCTTCTTGTTTCAGTACCTACCCGGCAAGATCTAGTTCTGCTTAGTGGCCATTAGATCTCGTAATATGAGCGCCCGCTCGGCATATTTGTGTCAAATACAGGTAACTACTAGCATACTTTCCTTATCAATCGAGATGAATTCAGATTTGCAATGGGTTCCTAATAGCAGCTGGTTTGCTAGCCGTCGGTCTTGCTGGTAGTCAGTTCTCAAAAGTCGGCTTGGATAACTACCGGGACATTGATTTTCGGTTACTCAACTTTATCCACGTGGTCACCGGATGTATTGGGTTCTACTCACTGTGGAAGAATCATGGAAGCATTGTTACCAAGTCTCTTTACTTGGTGTCTTTTGTGATTGGTTTTGCCACAGCTGTTTTCTACGGTTTCACGACTTACAGAGTAAACTTGAGACATCCCTTATGTAGTAAATTTTGAGTTACAGGTAGTGAAAGCTGGAGAAAACATCACCCAACTCCAAAACGCTGCTGGGTTCAATGAAGAGTTCCAATCAGAAAACGACAATTATGCAGGCAGAATCGTCATCTCAGCCCTAATGATTGCCGCCGGAGCAGTTGCCTCCCTGTTCTCCCTGTTCGCCATCTTCCTTCTCTCCAAAATCATCGTGGTCACCATTCCAGTGTACCCACTCCAATCGGTAACTTCACCTCCAAACCGCTTTCTAACCCAGCACCTAACCGTTCTTTTTTCTAACTGTAGATCTCAATGATTCAGAGGGAACAAGAAATGGCAATGAGCAGTGCGAAGAGAACGTTGGCTTCTATTGGACTTATCAAGTTCATCCTTTGCTTCGGAATCTTGGGACTTTGTGTCTTCATTGAGTATGAGCATGAGAACGTTGCTGGACAGGACAAGTACATCAAAATTGGTCTGGACCACATCTCGGCAATGCTTGCTATTGTCAGTGGGGCAATGGATATTTGGGCCACTAAAGGAAAGAACCAACAGAACTTGAACCTCAAGGTGAGGCTTATGTGTCAGTATATCCTGATCCCATATTTGCACAGGTTGCTCTTGCGGTCGCTGTTGTTGCCGCTACCTGGTGTCTCAAGACAGTTGATAACAATGCGATGCCATTTTATAAGAATGACTTGAAATTCTACTACGAAGGTCGTGAGGTCGGAGGTACGTGTGTATATCGAATGTGTATATCGAAATATGATACATGTGCATGCTATTCCTATACCTATTCCTTTTCCAAATTTAGTCTAGCAAAGAGAAAACGAACAACTGCAACTATACAGCGACCAGAAAACCAAACCAACCAACAAAGCATGTTTCAGACCCATCGATCACCTCGACCGACGCTCCCCGATACATCCTAGTAGTCGCCCATGGAGTTCTGCTAGGATGCTTCGGAATCGCTTTCTTCCTCTGCACACTATCAGCTGTGATTGTAGGAACCTATCTGCATCTCGATTTCCATTCGATCCACACCGAGGCAAACAAAAGTATCAAAATCACCACTGGAGTTCTCAACATTCTCCATGTCTTCTGGGGGTCTTGCATGATGGCTCTTTGCATATTGGGACTCTTGGATACCTGGTGGAGAGGAGAGTTCCTTGGAGCTGACTTGCTCTGGGTCTCGATTCTCTTCATTACAACTGGACTCATGACTTCTAACAACTATAGTGTGATGATCAACACCAAGTTCATTCTTTCTGTAGTCTGCCTTGGAATCTCTGTTGAGAAAATGTGTGCTTCTGCCAACTTGATCTACCAAATGGCTTCCTATCCGGCGTATAGAAATGGAAATGAGAGGACTTTTGTTGCACAGATCATTCTGTACTCCATTCAAGCTGGGGTAAGTCGAAAAAATCGTTCTACCTCATAAGGTGAGTGTTTTAGCTTTATCTCCTGGAAGCTCTTACATCTCTCGCTGGAACCTATCTCTATGGAACTGAAATTCGAAAACAGCCAAATCTAACCTATCGTCATTCCAACGGAGTTCATGGATTGTTCGGATTGGGAACTTTGTTCTATTCCGTTGTTATCACTGGAACATACGTTGTTTTCGAACTTGGAAAATGGAGATACAATGAGGTGCCAATTGAAGTGCCATTCTTTAGACTAGGAAATGGACCACTTGCTGGAGCAGTTTTCATTGTTCAGTTCTTGTGTATTCCATTCCCGAGCCTTCTGGCAGCTGCCTCAATTTTGAACGTGATAATCGCATCGATATCTCTGTTTACCGTGTCATCCGCCATCACCAATGTTTACTATCTGGTACGAATGTTGGGAAATTGGTAAATCAAACCTAACCAAGTTTTTGCAGCAACGCTACTTGCAAGCATCTGACCTCCTGCCAACGACTGAAACTCAGCAAACAATCTATCAGGTTGCTATCATTCTCGCCGCCGGAGCAGCTCTTGCCTGTGTCATTTGCACTGTTTGCGCGATTATTTGCTCACTAAGGTTTGAATATATGATTTATACCCCTCCCGAGAAAACGAACGAACGGAAAGAATGAAACAATAGATAAGACCGGATAAGTGTTCAGATCGTCATACATCCTGCATCATCGGTCCACCTCGCCGGATAGCACAGTGGTGGCGCCATTGGGAGAGGAACAGTTTGGAAGTGGTACGTTGAGGGTTGGGACCCATATGAGGACCCCTTCAAGACCGTATCAACCACAACAAAGCCCGGTGAGTGACTAACAAATGGGCTTTTGGTGTTAGACAACAGTAACAGTTAGAAACCCTTTGAGAACTAGGAATCGTTAGAAACCCTTTGCTGTTTTTTAGGCCGGAGGAGGGATTCAACCAATGGAGGAGCAATCGGTGTATTGGAGCGCTGACGAAAACCCATTCTACTACCACACATCTAAGCGCTTCTATGGCAAACCCTACCAAATTGAGTCGGGGTAAGTAGTCTTGCAATTGGGGTGTATTCCTTTCAAAGAAGCTCTATTTCAGTTTCTATGGGTACGCCTTAGCTGGAAGTGGTCAAGCTGGTCCCTCACCAAGTCCCGGAGGAGATCCAAACCGTAGAGTGCAGTCTTCAGCGTCACAAACTCAGATTGGACATGTTTTCAATAACTGAACGCCTTAAATTGTAATTGCTTTTGTTACTTTAACTTCACTAGAAACCGTTAGTCGCCTGCCTCAAAATTGCCTCACCGCGCTTCATACCCCGTTTTCCCAATCACCGCTCATTCTATTTTGTATCCCAACCACTTCCTTTCTTCTCCCTGTTTTGCCCAAAGTCTGACCCATTTTCTGTATTCTAGAAAAGAATAATAGGAGAATGGTGATCACTTATCAGCTCAATCCTGAAACTGCGTCAACCCACCCTTCAGCCCCGTTATCTTGTATCCTCCCAAAAACTGTAACATGACTTGTACGCCTAATCGTCTAATCAGAAACCACCAAATTTTGAACGTCTTCTTCAAAAATGCCCCCAAGAACCTTTTGTGTGTAAATATTTGAAAACAAGCAACAAAACAAGACCTTTCCCCCTCATTGTCATTCATGTTTAATGTTAAAATAAACGTTTTCTCCTAGAAAAAACAGACGCACCTGAAATATCCCAGATCTGAAGATGAACCACAGTGTTGTCATCTACTGGCAAGATTTTGAGAGCAAAGTCAACACCAATCTAAAAGACAAAAAAATTATTAGAAAGTTGACGGAAACCAGTTGAACACACACAAAGCAAAAGTGACATACCGTTGTCTTGTAGTTGGAGGAGAAAACATTATGAACGAAGCGACGGATGATGGAGGTTTTGCCGACTCCCGGGTCTCCGATCACCAGGATTTTGTAGGAGATTTTGTCGTTGTTAGTTAGGGCTGCCATTTTCTGGAAAACGGGGGGATTTGAAAAGGAAAATGAGGAGAAACAAAAGGCAACAAGTATTGAACGAATGGAAAAAAGAAAACAATAGATGAGACCGGATAAGTGTTCAGATTGCCATACATCCTGTATCATCGTTCCATTCCACCGGATAGCACAGTTGTGGCACCATTGAGAGACGAACACTTTGAATGTGGTACGTTGAGGGTTGGGAACCACATGAGGACCCCTTCAAGACCGTATCAACCCCAACAAAGCCCGGTGAGTGACTAACAAACATGTTTCGGTGTTAGATAACTGGAAAACAGGGAAACAACCTAGGAATAGTTAAAAACCCAATTGTTACAGGCCGGAGAAGAGATTCAACCAAAAGAAAAGCAATAGGTGGAGCACTGACGAGGAACCCATTCTACTACCACACATCTAAGCGCTTCTATGACAAACCCTACCGAATTGAGTCGGGGTAAGTAGCCTTGTAATTTCTGTGTATCCCCTTCAAAGAAGCTCTATTTCAGTTTCTATGGGTACCCCTCAGCTGGAAGTTAAGTGGGTCTCTCACCATGTCCCGGAGAAAACTAAACCCGTAGAGTGCAGTCTTCAGCGTCACAAACTCAGATTTGACATGTATCCAATAACTGAGCGCACTTTGAAACAAAAAAGACACATTACAGTGACACTCACACCGTTAGAACAGGTGCAGTAAAAGGATAAATTAGAAAATCTATACATTTTCGTTACTGGGTTCGATTGGACTCTCGGTCACAATCGGCGACGTATTGATTTTCTAATAGAGAAACAATGAACGTGGTTGACAATGTGAGCATTGAGAAACAAAGCACGAAAGTACAGAAGATGGTAAAACACATAACAATCGAAAAGAACTGACTTGAAAGGCAAGAAACACTTCTTCACGAAACATGCAAAAGGCACTGACTGTTCTTTGATCAATCAGAGTCACAGAATCACAAAGAACAGGTTGAACGACAAAAAAACTAACTGAGAATGGCTCGAAAAACCAAGACCCTCAAACATCTAATCACCCGAAACCCCCAAAACACTGAACACCTCTCTCTATCTCCCCGCTAATGGGCGGAGTGGAGTGACACTGGTCACTTGGTATTCATTATCTGTCTTATCTACAATTAGTGTACATTGTGCCTGTACATTGATACCAAATCGTCCTCTTTATTTGTTGTGCCTATACGAGTCAATCAATAGTTCCCTAGTAGTAATCAGAAACTAGAAACTATACACGTTATGTTTTTATCTGAACTCATCGCGAACTCATCGCCTTGTGACCATGACTGACCCAAGCAACAGTTCAAACGGTGTGTATAAAAGTGGCAACTAGGAAATGCACTTTTATCATTGAAAAAAAGAGTTGTCCGCTGTCTCGTCAGGATAGGCGATTCGGGACTCGCAACTCTATCTATCGCGGACAAAAGCGGGAAAACCGAGAAAATTTGTGAACTGATTGTGTTGTAAGACGCAGTGATAACACGACACGGCGCCCCGGTTCACCTTAACGCAGGTTTTATTTGATTTTTAGCATGTCAAATTTGGGAATCAACCGTTCTCTGTCAATTTGATTGTTTCCTTGTTTTCGCCGATCATGCGGGTCTTTTTTTGTGCTCGATTTGGCGGAAAACCTTGAAAATTAACAGAAAACATGTAACACTCGCTTGAAACAGAGAAAATTTCATTGAAAAACAGTCATTGGCGAAGAAATAGCGAGAAAAACAAGTGCTATTCCATTTCGCTGTGTTTTCTGCTTGTCTAGTCACTTTTCGACGAAAATTTGATAGAAAAACTAACATTTTAACATGTTTTCTATCATTTTCCATCATTTTCTAATGAAAAACTATGAATCTCCTTGAAAAATCACCCAAAAACCCATCAAAAACCACTGAAAAACGTCTATTTCTGTCGCCGCGCCCTCTCCCACTGTCTGCGTCTCTCTACTCTCTCGCGAGGTGAGCGCAAAACTGTGCAAGTGCG
This sequence comes from Caenorhabditis panamensis, assembly GCA_900883565.2. Taxonomy (NCBI): domain Eukaryota; kingdom Metazoa; phylum Nematoda; class Chromadorea; order Rhabditida; family Rhabditidae; genus Caenorhabditis; species Caenorhabditis panamensis. The sequence goes on from LR537615.1 coordinate 235,745, forward strand.
CCCCACCGGACTCGCTCTACTCTGGGCGCCAGAGATTGGTCATCGCGTTCTCGAACCCCTCTCTCGTTCATTTCTCGTTCATTCTTGCCGTTTTTCACCGTCCCGATCGGTCGGGTCTCTTTTCGCTCTCTTGCGCTGCCATTTTTCCGCTAAACTTTCGAAATTCTTCGCGTTTTCGTTCGATTCTCGCATCTTTGCGCTAGTTTTCGCTGTTCTCAAACAAAAACCGCGTTCGTTTCACGTGATTCCGTTCTTTATTGGTTGTTGCGCAAACAAAATACATCGAAAATCATTGATTAGATAAGTGCGCGTTCAAAAAACAGAAATTATCTTACCTTTCTCGCTCTTTTCCTCTCGATTCGTTGTCTTTTCTCTCTCTTTTCAGCATTCTCGTACTTATTATTGATTTTTCAGGTAATATACAGTAATAACGAATACTAATGGAACCGAATTTACAAGCGAAACTGAAAGGGATCGATGCATTTTGCGGAGAGCAGTACTGGGACCCAGCAATATGGAATGCGACGATCGTGCCAATCGTGACGCAGTGCTTCCAACACACAACACTCGTCTGGATTCCAACGGCAATTGTCTTCCTGCTGGCTCCAATCCTCACGGCACAAATCTTCTATCGTCGCCCGAACCCCATCCCGTGGACGAAGCGGATTCGCTTGAAGATAGGCATTGCATGCATCCTCATCGCCGACTCCCTCTCGCTGTTCACCATCGCCATCTACGAGACGTTGTTCCAAGGATTCCCGTATGCTGTGGACTTCGTCTACCCGCTGACACTGTGTCTCGCAATGGTTGTGCTCACTGCTTTGATCGTTTCGTGCCGCAACTACGGAATCGTGACATCCGGAGGACTATTCATCAGTTGGCTTGTGTTCACTCTCTCTGCGATCCCGGAAATGATGTTCTGGATCCAGCAGATTGTGGCACCAGAGGAGGCGTGGAACTGGTTGGACTACCCAAGATGTATCGCATTCTTCATCTGGATTGGATGCTGCACATTGGAAACCTATCTCCACTGCTACGCGGACCTCTCCCCGGAAGGATACAAGTACCTGAGCAGCACTCGCAACCCAAGCCCGGAATGTTCTTCGTCGTTCCTCAACCGGATTACAATGTGGTGGTTCAATGCTCTGTGCATTCTTGGAGTCAAGAAGCCATTGGAAGTTACCGATCTGTACTCGTTGAATGAAGCGGACACATCCAACTCGCTGGTTCCAAAGTGGTTCAACTTGTGGGAAAAGCAAAGCAAAAGTGAGTTCCTCTATTGTCTAACTTACCTAACTTCCAATTTTTAGAGTTCGAGGAGAACCGCAACCGCCGTCGCGCCGACTCACACCTCAGTCAAGGCCGTCGTCGCACGTCTTCCAACGACAGCACTCCATTGCTCCACGACCAGACTAACGATGACTATGGATCTGTGCCGACCAGCCAGCCCACCTTCAAGCTACCATCTATCATCTGGACGTTGTTCATGATGTTCAAGTGGGATGTGATCACCGCAATGATCGTCAAGTTCCTCTCGGACATTCTCTTGTTCTGCAACCCAATGCTCCTCAAATCGCTGATCCGCTTCACAGAGCAACTGGAGAGACCGATGTGGCAAGGAGTCGCTTTGGCTTTCACCATGTTCATTTCGGCGGAGTTGTCATCCATCCTACTCTCGCACTATTTCTACCTGATGTACAGAGTTGGAACACGTGTTCAGACATGCCTAACGGCTGCTGTCTACAGAAAGGTACGTTATTTCGAAGCAAAAGGGGAGAAATAATGTGAGTTTTCAGACACTCCGTTTGTCAAACGCTGCTCGTCGTGAGAAGACCGTTGGAGAAATCGTCAACTTGATGGCTATCGACATCGATCGCTTCCAGCAGATCACACCACAAACCATGCAGTACTGGTCGAATCCCTTCCAAATCGGACTCGCTCTGTTCCTGCTCTACCAGCAACTTGGAGTATCGGTCTTCAGTGGAGTCGGCGTTATGGTTCTGTTGTTCCCAGTCAACTTTGTGATCACCATGATCATCAGGAAGTGGCAAATTGCTCAGATGTACTACAAAGACGAGAGGACAAAGATGGTGAACGAAGTGCTCAATGGAATCAAGGTCATCAAGCTGTACGCTTGGGAGCCGCCAATGGAGAAGGTCATTGAAGACTTGAGAGAGAAGGAGTTGCAACTGATCAAGAAGGCTGCGTTCCTCCGTACCTTCTCTGATATGCTCAACTGTGCGTCGCCGTTCCTTGTGGCACTCTCCACCTTCGCTACCTTCATCTTCATCGACCCGAAGAACATCCTGACTCCGGAGATCGCCTTCGTCTCGCTGACACTCTTCAACCAGCTCCGTTCTCCGATGTCTCAGGTTGCCGAGCTCATCACTCAGACTGTCCAAGTCATTGTGTCCAACAGACGACTGAAGGAGTTCTTGATGTCGGAGGAGCTCAACAACAACGCCATCGATCACCAAGCCAGAGATAGTTAGTTACTTTCGAGTGGTTCCTCATTTCAATCATGTGTTTTCAGACAACGACGTCATCAATGTCAACGATGCCACGCTCTCTTGGGAATCTGCGGAGCACAATGCTGTACCGACTCTGTCCAACATCAGTTTCAAAGTGAACCGAGGTCAACTTGTCACCATCGTCGGACGTGTTGGAGCTGGAAAGAGTTCAATGTTGCAAGCTCTGATGGGAGAGATGGAGAAGCTCAGTGGAAGCATTTCCATGCACGGACGCCTCTGCTATGTTCCCCAGCAACCATGGATGCAAAACAACACGCTCCGCCAGAACATCACCTTCGGAAAACAGTTCGACGAGTACTTCTACTCTCGAGTCCTCGATGCCTGCGCCCTCTACCGCGACCTGCAGATTCTACCACTCGGAGATAGCACGGAGATCGGAGAGAAAGGAATCAACTTGTCCGGTGGTCAGAAGGCTAGGATTTCGCTGGCTCGTGCCGTCTATCAAAACCACGACGTCTATCTGCTTGACGACCCGATGAGTGCAGTGGATGCCCATGTTGGAAGCCAACTATTCAACTCTGTCATTGGACCCGAAGGAATGCTCCGCAACAAGACACGTATCCTTGTCACCAACGAGTTGTCGTTCTTGGAGATGTCCGACTTGATCATTGTGATGAAGGATGGAAAGATCGAATACGAGGGCAAGTATCACGAGCTGATGCAGCAAGGAGCTTTTGAGCAACTGCTCATCGAATGTGAACAGGAGGATCGTGAGAGAAGAGAGGCAAATACGGATGATGAGGACGATGAGAACTCGGAACCAGGAGGTGGTGAGTAACTTTTTGTTCAGTTTCTAGAATGCATCCTTTTCTTTCAGTCATGATCGGAGGAGATTCGGACTTTGAGTACGACGATGATGTGATGGCTTCCCCGATCATTGACCACGTCCTTGGAACCAGCCACATGTCTACCGTCTCCGGAATCATCAGTCGTCGCCGTATGAGTGTCTCAACTCACAAGCTTCAACGTCGCCGTCTTTCTACCACAAAGTCCAACTACGCCCCATCCGTCATGTCTGCCTCGACCACAACTCGCCAGCTCACTGGAACGGAACGTGTGGAGACTGGAAGAGTGAAGATGGATACCTACAACAAGTACTTCGGAGCCATGGGAATGTCGATTGTTGTGATCTTCGCCCTTGGAATGACGACGAGTACAGTTGTGTCGATGGGAAGAAACTTGTGGCTCACGGATTGGTCGAACGACAATGCTGCTCGCGCTGGTACCAACTCTACTGGAAGCACTGTTGGCGTTCGTCTTGGAGTGTACGCTGGTCTCGGATTCTCGGAAAGTGAGTTCACCTTTTCAGTTGGTTTCAGAAACATAATTTTGCTTTTCAGTCATCCTTCTGTTCATCGGAATGCTCTCACTGCTGTACGGAGGAGTTTCAGCGTCCAGAAACCTGCATGCTCCACTCATGCGCAACTTGTTCCGTGTTCCAATGGCATTCTACGACACCACTCCGTTCGGAAGAATTCTCAACCGCATTGGAAAGGACATTGAAACCGTCGACGTCTTGCTGCCATTCAACGTGCAATTCTTTGCCCAATGTCTGCTGCAAGTCATCTCTACACTGATCATCATCATGATCTCTACCCCAGTGTTTGGAATCGTCATCATCCCGCTCTCTGTGATGTATCTGATGGTTATGAGATACTACATTGCCACGTCTCGTCAGTTGAAGCGTCTGGAATCCATCACCCGCTCTCCAATCTACAGTCACTTGTCGGAGTCTATCCAAGGATCGTCTACCGTCCGAGCCTACAATTTGGTGGATCGATTCTGCAAGCTGTCTGAGAGCAAAGTGGATACCCACGTCCAATGCCGCTACCTCAACTACGTTGCCAATCGCTGGTTGTCAGTTCGCTTGGAGTTCATCGGAAACTGCATTGTGCTGTTCTCCGCTCTGTTCGCTGCTCTCACCCGCACCACCACAACATCTGGAGTCATTGGACTGTCGGTCTCCTATGCCCTGAACATCACCACCGTGCTCAACTTTGCCGTTCGCCAGATCACCAAGCTCGAGACCAACATTGTGTCTGTCGAACGTGTCAAGGAGTATGCCGAGACGGAGACTGAAGCCGAGTGGAAATCGGAGCCCGGAAGAGAACCACCACAAAACTGGCCATCAGAGGGACGCATTGTCATGAACAACTACTCTGCTCGCTACCGCCCGGGACTCAGTTTGGTTGTCAAACAACTCAACGTTGAGATCAAGCCACACGAGAAGGTTGGAATCGTTGGACGCACTGGAGCCGGAAAGTCTTCTGTGACTCTTTCACTCTTCCGCATCATCGAAGCTGCTGAGGGACAGATCATTGTCGACGGAATCAACCTTGCTGAGATTGGACTCCACGACTTGCGCTCGAACCTGACCATCATCCCGCAGGATCCTGTGTTGTTCTCTGGAACACTTCGCTTCAACTTGGACCCCTTCCATCATTACTCGGACGATGACATTTGGAAGTCGCTGGAGCAAGCCAACCTCAAGGACTTTGCCGAGGGACACTTGGAAAAGCTGGAGTACATGATCACCGAAGGAGGAGACAATATCAGGTAGATATTTCAGAGTGTCAAAGCAAGCTAAACTTGTTTTTTACAGTGTCGGTCAACGCCAACTGGTCTGCCTCGCTCGTGCCCTTCTCCGCAAGACTCGTGTGCTGATCCTCGACGAAGCCACTGCCGCCGTTGACGTCTCCACCGACGCCCTCATCCAGAAGACGATTCGCGAGGAGTTTGCCAACTCTACAGTGCTCACCATTGCCCATCGCCTCAACACCATTCTGGACTATGACAGAATCATTGTGCTGAATGACGGAAAAGTGGCCGAGTTTGACAGTCCACGACACTTGCTGGACAACCACAACTCTGAATTCTACTCGATGGCCAAGCGCGCCGGACTAGTTTGAGTTCCCGAACCCTCTTCCTTCTGGACTCTATTTTGCCCCAAAACGGTTCCAAATTGGTACTAACTGCCCTCCCCACCCCTAATTACCTATCAACCATTAATCAGTAATCAATTGATTTATAATTACCCGTCTAATTACCCACCTAATCAACCATAAATTGTAATCATTAATGATTAGATGACTTTTTTCTAGTTACCCCCTAGTCTACTTTTGTGCCATAGTCCCCTCCCCCTCCCAAACAACCCATTCCATTCACAACTTTGTTTTTTGAGTTATTTATTGCATCTCCACCCTCTACACTTATGAGTTTTTATTGATGAAACCATTTTATAGATAATTACGATTGTTTTGATCTTTGATTTCAAATAAACTTGTAATAAACACCACAAATACACGTAGAAATTGTTAAAGCACACATCAATCACCAACACTTTACTGTTGCTCGTCTTGATCTCGGTATTCTCGTTCACGGGGCTCTAGGAACTCTGTCATCTCCATTTCCTCGGGTAACTTGACAGATTTGGACAACCAATAGCAGATTCCAGCAAAGATGATTGCGAAGACTTGGAAGAAACCATTGACTCCATGGAACATCTTGGTGAACTTGTTGTTGTCGTAGAGAACACAGTTTCCTTGCTCTGAATGGTTTTGTTCAGTTTTGTATAGTTTTGTTTTATCACCTCCAGGACATTGAGTGTTCCATAGGATACAGCACCAATCAATGAAATAACCGTAGATAACAGGGGCAGGAATGAAACCTAGAAGACGTGTATTAGTAAGTATAGATTTTCTGAAGAAAATACACTCACCGAAAATGTTTGTAATGAACGACGCCAAACTCAACGCAATCACTTTCTCGTCATCGAAAACACTTCTGGAATCCAATCCAAAATTTAAACCCCAAAACTGCTGTTTTGCAGTTTTACCTCAAAACAATCATCATTGTGACCATAAAGAACAGATTTCCTAAGAACAACCCAATCATCATCACAGCCAAATAAGCAAAGAAGATGTCGCATTCGGGATGAACCAATCCCTTGTTCACCATACTGTTTTCATATCCGTCGAGACAGAGACAGCTTTGCCACTGAAAAGATAACATGGTTTATAGGAAACTCTGCATTTTGCAGTGATGGCTTACAGATCTAGTGAACTGGTCATATTGTGTGCAACCGGCGTGACATGGAGAGTAGTAATTCACACCATTAGCGTTGATAGGATCGAACTTCATAACACTGCCACAATCGCAGTATTCAATGCAGGTTTGTTTGGTTGCGTCGCTGAAGAAGTGCCACCTATCAGCATAGTCTATGTACTCCAGTCCTTCAACTTGGGGTTGATTGCATCCTAGATTCATCCCAATGATGTAACTGATCAAAATCACTACCCATGAGCCAATCAGACAGATTATAGAGGATCTGGGGGCAATGTTATATCGAGAAAGTATCCATCCACCAAGAGCAGTAGACACGGCGATTGCTCCGACAGAAATGATTCCTGAGTAAATGTCAGCCATGCTCGCCGACCGTCCATATTGGGTTTCGATGAACTTTGGGAGGTAAGTTTGATATCCACCGATAAGATATGATCCAAACATCCATGCAATGACCATGGTGATGTATACCTTGTTAGCCAACAGTCGTCGGAGGACTGTAGGGAATTCCCGGAGGAATATTTCAATCTTTTCCTTTGCAGTGAGCCTGTCTTCCGGACTTTGTTGAGGTCGAGATTGCTCTAGCATAAGGTGGAAGGAATCGGGGTGCCTAAACCAGGAACATAATCTTGAAAATATTAGGAATACTTACTTATAAGTCCGTGGGAAGAAGAAGAACGGAACGGCCAGTAGAAGATAAGCAACTCCACAGCAAACAAATCCAAGCCACCAGGCACCAATCCAATGTTCATCATGGGTACCAATGTGGTCTGGGGCTGAAATTTAAACGATTCGATCAACTTTTAACACGAAAACGTGTGAATTTACCATCTCCGAGTGTAGTGTAAACACCATTGAGAATAGAAGAAAGCAGAAATCCAAGAGCAGGGCCAAAAGCGTACATAGAGGTTAGGAGTCCCAACAAAAACGGCGATTCCTTCTTTTGCTTAACATTACAGTCAATGTACACATATGCAATGGTGTTAAATGGAGCAGCGAAGATTCCAGCAAACAACTGACCGAATGCGAGGATTATGAATGCATTCTGCAATTGAAAACCATGTCAAAGAGTAGTTTCCATGTTGCGAAACATGTTTCTCTCACCAGTAACTCACCGTGTGTTCTGTGTGTTCTCTTTTGCAATTGTCAGAAAACTGCCGACCATTTGAGTACTCTGAGTTGTAGGTGCAGTGGGTTTCAAAAAAGTAGGTTTGCTGAACAAAAAACGCCAACTTTATTGCTGAAAAAAGACTCACCTTCTTCTCCAAAAGCTGTTGTTCTGTGTAGTCAACAGTTCCATAGAACAGAACGGGTAGTGTTAGCATGAACATGGATAATGCACTGAGAATGACTCCGATTCCTGTGATTCTTGGGAGGTGATAGTGAGATCCGATGTAACCGATAAGGAGAATCGCGGCAGTATGTCCAATATCGTACAGAGAAAGCAGCCATCCAGATTTTTCAGAGGAGAAACCAAATCGTTTTTCTAATGTTGTAAGCATACCGACTACATATCCCAAGTATGTTCCTTGTACCGCAATGACCAGTACCATTAAAAGTACAAATTTGTTAATGGTAAGTTTGTACTTTTTCCCGGGTAATGGTACCCTTTCCGTCATCTCTGAAAAACGAACTGTTGGAGTGGAAAAAGAGAAAAGTGTGAAAAGTGAGAAAAGAAGAAAAGTTTGCATATGGAATGATAAGAGAGTAGAATGAGAGGAGACGGAAAGGAAATACGGAAAAGAAAAAGAAAAAAGGAAAAAAACGAGTGGAATGAGTCACCAGACTGACAGAATAGGAGGGTTGAGGGTAAATAGGGAATGCAGGCGATGCCATACGTTTTACTGTTTACCGACCACGCGTTTTGTTTTGCTTTTGCTTTGCGCCGCTTGCCGAAACTCAACTGGGTCATGCCGAAGCGCGTGAACTCAAAGAAACACAAAACACATGGCAGTAGAAACTTCGTATGGATACCAGTCCTTGGAACATAAGACCACAAAGTTGGGGGGAAATCGAATCTAGATTTAGAAAGGAATATTTCACTTGAATTTTGATGGTTTGCGTCAGTGAATGAGTCAGTCAAAGTGCGGAGTAATCGTCGAGTTAGGTCTTGATAACAAGTGGAAGAGCGGAAACGGTTGGTTTTTTGGTCAATAGAAACATACAACTGGCAATCTGATTACTACTATCACTAACAACGAACGGAAATGGAAAATCTGCGCAGTATCTGACCACATTATTATGTATATCCGGTGGGTGTTGAAGGGAGATGTGATGAAATTGTGAAACTGATTGCAAACTGGGCTCCCTGAAAGACATTCAAATACAGCAGAAAACAGATTAGCTAGCCAAAACCGCCCAAAACCTAAGTAATGGTCATGGCGAAGGCCCCTCGGAGACGGACATAAACACCATTATGGTGAGGCGTCCGCCGAAATATCTCTGGAGTCAATGGAGACTCAGACAAAGAGTGTCCTTCAAACGGACGGTAATGTGTTACTCTTCCCTTCTCCGGCAACTGTCTGTTGCGAAATAACATAACACTAGCACTATCGGGGTATATGAAATGGAAGTTCATGTTCTGGTGTGTTGTCAGGATCAATCTACAAACATACATCTAGCGCGTCTGGGTAGAAAAGTCTTTCGAATCATTGTGTTTTGCCCTCGTTTTTCATGTTCCCTTCCCTATTTTCAAATCCATTCCCCTCGAAATAAAAGCTTATCTGATTTAGCACTCTGGGGGGTTCGAATAGTACCGAGAATTCTTGTTTTCAGATGCGGTACATCCCACTTTTGATCTCTGCCCGTCTTGTTTCCCGCCTGTCGCGTGGAACTTTGTAGGAAAAAGTGCGGAGAAAGCAATGCATTCTAGGAGCGGCTTTGGTGCGTCGGAGATGCCTATCGGTAGCCGTCCCTAGAATTCCTTCACCTGCTTGAACCGACAGCTTACACGGTCATTTTACGTGATTTTCTTTGTGGCTTGCTTGCAACAGTGTGTTTTTCTTTCTTGATGATTATTTAGATCCTACTTCTGACCAATGTCAATGTTTGATAACATGTTCCAGAGTCACCCAAAGGTACTTTTCCTATTTCTCGGTGTCCCAAAGTTGTTAAATTTTAGCTCCCCATCTTGCTCCGTCGATATCGTGCTCCAATATTCCTAGGAACCCTTGTCACCATCTTATTTGTGTATAATGTTTCTCGGCAGTCCAGTAAACTGCACAATGAAGATGACATGAAGGTGAGGATGAGTTTTTGTTGACCTTCCAAACCTCGAAACCCATCTTCAAACATCAGTTGCATTGTTCTTGCTCGCTTTTTCAACAGTCTCGTTGTTTCTCATAGTTCCCAACAGTCATGGGGATCAGTCAAAGAGATCAGAGAACACTGCAATCTGTAAGAACAGTGTTGTTGCGATCTATAGACTGGAACTTTCGGTTTATCTTCCGAATCTTTTGAAGCTGCGTCACGGCATATATTGTAGGAAAAGGAAAAACAGAAAAAACACTGCATAAGCCAGAATCCCAGGAAATCGCAACATTTGAGATATCCTGAATAATGAAAAAGAGCGTTTCACAAAAGATCGAAATGCTATTGCAGTTTGGAAACTATGAATCCGAGCTCCTTATGACCAAGGAGCTGAGAATGCTTCGCTTAGCATTCCTGAAATGGAGGACGTGTATGAGAGAGGAACTCGATGATCAACAATTGTCTCTGGATGACATGGATCCGGAAGACCCTCAATTCAGTTACCTACAATGGATGGTTCATCAAGCCGAGAAGAAAACAACAGAAGGTGACAATGAAAAGGGGGAGAAATTTGAAAACGTAAGTTACATTTTGGACTGGATTCACTAGTCAGGTGTCATTCTTTTTTAGCTCTGGCACAAACTGGGATCCTATGCCGACAAATGCAGATCAAAGACCGATATGTGGCATATGGAACCGGACACTGTTCCCGGGACAGCGCTGAAGTATTTTCTACCATCTCCGACGGTAATAAATCTTGAAGTTCTTGCTAAAAAACTTGAAAATCTCCGTTTCAGGACATCCCGGCGACTTTTGTGAGAGTGGGAATAGGTGCAAATGTCACTATTGAGCAACATTTCAAGAAACACTTAGCCCCCGATTCAGAGTTTTTTGGTGCTGATCCAGTGTTCCTAGAAAACTCCCAAGTTTATGAAAGCATTGGGACCTTTTTCCCATTTGCAGTTGGTAATGAGACCGGGCTAAAGCATGCGACGTTGAAGTACTCAACAGGTACAGTATCCAGATTCAAAAAACATCGCCGAAACACCGCAAAAACACCGTTTTCAGAGCGCATATCTTCCAAACTAGTGAATCACATCGGAATTGACACATTTTTCAAGAACCTGATAAGAAAAGACATTGTGGATTACTTGATCTTTGAGGGAGATGGTGGGGAGTATGATATGATGTCTCATTTAGCAAAGGAAGGGTCTCTGGAGAAAGCAGGAATAACAGTTTGCCAGATTAACATTGAGTACCACCTCCCAAAAGATGTTGTGGATCCGAGAAAGGAGATTTTCAGGAGACATGTTCATCAATTCATTAGGTAACTTGAACTAGACGATTTCTATACGAATAAAACTATGTTTTTCTGTTTCAGAGACAGAAAGTACACCCTGTTAACCGCTACAAGTATGGGTAACTTGCGGCTGTTCTGGGTGAACACTTCATCTATGGAGTGTGCGAGAAGATATCTGGAACGACTTTTCTCGAATGATGTGGATCTTGGATAAATCCAGTGTTATATAGTTGAAAATAGTTTGAATCGTGTTTGTATATTACCAAATGAATGTATTGAGTTTGTTTTGTTCTCAAAGTCAAATTTGGATTGGAACTCAAGACAAAAACACACAGCTGTGTGTTTTTTGTCTCTTTTTCGAACGGCCCCTCCCCATATTCTTTGCTCCTGTTGATGTTTGACTTCGTTACTGCAGTGCACTGTCGGATCACCTTGTCAGCTCAAAAGTCTATCAGCGTTGTCATTTTTGCATCACACAGCTTGATTTTGTTATCAAAATGACTGCAAAAGACTATTTTCTAATTGCTAGGAAACAATTTTTCAAAAACATGCAGGGCAACAATGCAGAAGCTCGAAAACCGATGAAAACGTTATTTTTCAACTGAAACTAGAAAACCTATCAGCGCATCCATTTCCGAACCAAAATCGCTTGTTGACCTATCAAATTGAAGCTTATAAGAGGCATTCCGTGTTATTACCAAAGTCTTAGTGAAGGGCTTGAGCCTAGCGCCGAAAGTTGTTACGATTTTCGAAGTTTTGTGATATAACTATGCCCCCTAGAAGGTAGTTTACAAAAAATATTTTTTTTCCCAAATGGTCCCTGTACCCTCCCAGGACCCCCCTCCAAAGGTCCCAAATTTGAAAAAAAATAAAAAATTTCAAAAATGTTCTGGAAGCAAGAAAACATTATTAATAGGTTTTATACCCACATTTGCGTGTTTTATTCTGTTTCCAAGCTTCTAGAACACTTGGAACTATCCTAAATCACTTTTTCACTTTGGTTTTTTGAAGTTTTCTCGAAAAAAAATCATAGCTGCACATCCTAAAATTACTTTTATTGTAAACTACGTTTCAAGACGCATCGAATGGTGTATTCAAATCAAAAATAAAAATCACCCATTTTGACGAAAGATCCACTTGAAAATATACCACTTCTGAAATCCAGAAAACAAACTTTCTCATTTTTGATGAAAACAAAATTTGTAAAAGAGATTCTGTTAGAGAATTTCCTTCTGATCATTTTTGCAGTTGACCGTTTTTTGATATCTCTTCTCGTTTTTGAGTTATAGACGTTTTCCCGAGACGCGTCCGAAGTTTCGCGCGGCGGCCGGTCGGCCGGTGGGCGGCAGGGGCGAGTCGGCGGCCAAAAGTGGGGTCTGCAAGATTAGCTATAACTTGGCGGCCAGGCAATATTTTGACAAACGGTCAACTACAAAGTTGTAGCTCTAGAAATGAGCTATTAAAAGATGTTATTTGTTGTTTGATTATTCACAAATGCAACAAGTTATACATTTAGAAACTTGTCAAAGTTCTATTAACTGTATACAACTGCACGTTCGATGAACTTTTTGCAAATTAACATCATTGAATAGCTTATTTTTAGAGCTACAACTTTGTAGTTGACTGTTTGTTAAAATATTGCCTGGCCGCCAAGTTATGGCTAATCTTGCAGACCCCACGTTTGGCCGCCGACTCGCCCCTGCCGCCCACCGGCCGACCGGCCACCGCGCTAAACTTTGGACGCCTCTCGGGAAAACGTCTATAACTCAAAAACGAGAAGAGATATCGAAAAACGGTCAACTGCAGAAATGATCAGAAGGAAATTCTCTAACAGAATCTCTTTTACAAATTTTGTTTTCATCAAAAATGAGAAAGTTTGTTTTCTGGATTTCAGAAGTGGTATATTTTCAAGTGGATCTTTCGTCAAAATGGGTGATTTTTATTTTTGATTTGAATACACCATTCGATGCGTCTTGAAACGTAGTTTACAATAAAAATAATTTTAGGATGTGCAGCTATGATTTTTTTTCGAGAAAAACTCAAAAAACCAAAGTGAAAAAGTGATTTAGGATAGTTCCAAGTGTTCTAGAAGCTTGGAAACAGAATAAAACACGCAAATGTGGGTATAAAACCTATTAATAATGTTTTCTTGCTTCCAGAACATTTTTGAAATTTTTTATTTTTTTTCAAATTTGGGACCTTTGGAGGGGGGTCCTGGGAGGGTACAGGGACCATTTGGGAAAAAAAAATATTTTTTGTAAACTACCTTCTAGGGGGCATAGTTATATCACAAAACTTCGAAAATCGTAACAACTTTCGGCGCTAGGCTCAGTACATTTCGGAAATAATACAGAATGCCTCATAAACTGTTTCGTAAAAACTAGAAAAAAAATTTGAGAAAAAATTATGTTTATTAGTCGATAAGCCAAGAAAACTGACTTTTCCCGTTGAAAACAGAAAAATTTCAAAATTGCCGTCGCTCGATAATGCAATCGCGCCCTGTCGCACAACTTGTGCGCATTCGACGCTAGGGACACCGTGCACAGACTATATTGACAAACGAAAATTCGATAGGTAATAGAGCGCGCGTATCGACTTTGACATTCTGGTCATTGTCATATTACTCGTCAACCTTTGTATTCGTACAGCTCGTATTCAATTCGACTATGAATAGTCCTGCATCTGAGAGAAACAGTTCTGATTCTTCCCTACTTCATCCAATGTTACCAGCATTGGCTTTGCCGTATCCAGTGATCAGCAACATCTTGAAAAGTCTATCTCCCATTGATTTGTAAGTTTTTATGATACAAATTTTCTGTAATTTAAAAATTTTTTATTGCAGTATATCTTTCTCTCTCGCTTCCGCCCGATCCAACAAACTTGCACAATCCGTTCGTTTTCCTAGAAAAGTGTTTACAAAAGTGGAGGTTGCTGAGAGCAGTGTTTCCATTATTTTTCAAAATGGCGCTGAGTGCGAAGATGACTTTATCTGGAGATTCACAGAAGAGAAGGCAAAGACAATCAAGAAGATAACAGACTCGAAGAACCTTCTCTCTCCTTCAATTTTCCAACGATGCATAACTGCGCACTATGTTTTCGATATGCTAATGACTTCTGAATCTCATGTGCTGTATTCGAAAAATTCAACAGAAATGTTTGAAAAAACTGTTGAAGCAGCTATAAATCACACCCGCTGTCTCTTTTGTTCAGAGGAGATTCACACAGTATCTGTCGACACTGACCTGTATCCAAAATTCGGAAGTAATTTTGTATGGTCAGTTTTGAAAAAATGTCGAAATGTGCACTTTACTGGACAGAAAATTTCAAACAAAGAACTAGACACTTTTTTCAAAAATTTCAAGTTGGAAAAACGATTTGATTTGGAAGCGGATAACAGTTGCAAAACTCTCTTGGAAAATTTTCACATGCTGAGTAATCTTAGCAGATTAGAAATCAAAAATGCTTCTTGGCTCCAGAATGATCATTTACACCAAATTAGATGCTCTCGTGTTTTCTTACAAAAAACAAAAGTCACTGGATTGGGAGTCAACGAATGGCTCAAAAACTGGATGAATGACACTGATTCAAGAGAAGGAATGATGACAATTGAAGCTCAGAAAAGGTTCTCAGTGGAGCAAATACTATCTGGATTGGAATATGAACAGATAACATTTGGAGGCGAATTGTAAGCTAGTTTTCTCTTTCTCCATCAATTTTTTTTTCAGATGCTACAGAGTAAGCCGATCGGATGGACGTTTTTTGAGAATTGAATTGAAGAATAACAATCGACAGCTTTACATTGTTTTTTTGATGTGACTCTTAAAACAAAATTGAAAGTTTTCAGCTGTTTGTGAATTGAATGACGTTGCTTTTCGAAAAATAAACAATTTTCTAAACCAACTGACAAATTCTGTGAATAACAGTAGAACATCGTTATCAGTGCTCGTGTACTACATTGCAAAGAAAACGTGTTTCTAAAACATATTAATTGGAAAAAGGATTCAAGTCAACATGATGGTAAATGTTCGGGCAGACGTTCGGCCGTTTTTTTCTTCTCAGATTAGGCGCCAAATTTCAATTTTCAAATTATTCCCGCTCCCTATTTTTCAAATTTGCGGCGAGACCTGCCTAACGGCCCAGAGCAAAAAAGTTTGCGTCTTTCATGTTTTTAGAGAAGGGAATTCAGTATCAATTGCCCAATTCCCGGGCTAGCCCGTCTACCAAGAGCTCTTCTCAACGAAGCGTAGAAAATAGTAAGAATCTGTTTTTTGTTGTTTTGAAAAGTCTTTAGGGACAATTTTTCTGCTGAATAAGACTATAGCAATCATTTTTGAATTCGGGTGACGGTTATAAACGCGGTGTTTCGGATTTATGTGCTGCTGAACTTGAAAAACATGAGAGATTTTTTTGAGAAAGTGGTTTTTTTTAACTTTAAAAAGTTATTTCACTATGTCTGCTTTTACAAAATGGTGCTCCTACTGAAAGTAATGTTTCTCTTCAAAAAACAATGGTTTGTCGTTGTTTTTTCAATAAATTATTAGTAGAAAATGATAGACCGTTTTTATAACATCTTTTCTTCAGTTGAAATTTTTGTGATATTTCTTTTGTTTATCGAGATATGGTTTTCCAAGAATCCCACTCTTCCTCAGCCAACAAGTGCGCGGGCCGGCCCGGCCGACTTTTCCAGCCCTGCAATTCCCTTTACAAAAATCAAAAAGTTAGATCCGGCATCCCATATTCTCTTTCTCTCTTTGGATTAAGACTGGTTTTAGCTCAAAAAAAAGAGGAAACAGAATGCAACCATAAGCAAATTTTTGCGCGCCCGGACCTTCCGCGGACGCAAATGAAGACACCATTTTCATCCAATCGCTTGCAAAGTTTTCTCAAAAGTACACAAACCAGGAGCAATACAAATTTTTTATTTTTACAAAAATGGGCAGAAATGTTCCACACATCGCTGAATTATAGTTTCGGACTGGGGAATCGTCGACATCCTAGCGTCCCCCTGCCTCGGTGCGTCTTTATCCGGTGCGAAACGGTCCACTGGGAGCTGAGTTATGATCATTTTTGCTCAAACTGAAGTTAAACTGGACATTCGCTCCCCGGCCCCTCCGGGGCTCTTGTAGGATACAGTCCCTTTTCCTGATTGTCTTCCCAGGCCAAGAAAGAAAATATAATTCATGGAGAGAAGACTAACTGCACTCAACTTTGCCTAATTTGCTCTGCCCCCTTTGCCGCTCGCCCCAGTTTGAAAACAATTTCGAAATCAAGAGAAGGAGAGCTCCCGATTGATACAAAAACTGTGGAGAAAAACCTATAGGCCACAGGCCGTCTCCGATCCGAACACTAACTGCACTCGACGTTGCTTAACTTGCCAGATCGGACGGTCTTCACGAATTTTCAGATTTTCTCAAAATTTTTCTATTAAAAGTTAGAAAATTTTAATATATTTGGATAGATCTCGTCAAGTTCTACAGAAAAATGTCCTCATACACCAAAATTGAGCAAAAATGAGCCGACAAACGCGCAGGCCGCCACATTCACGGTTTAGGGGGCCGGGCTGACTGACAAACGCACACACACACGCACACACAGACCTACACATTTTTTTCAAGAACAATGTGATCTACGTTGTTTTGGCGCGCCCGGAAAGCGAGAGTAAATTGTCATCTGTTCGTCCATTTCTCTTCCGCTATGTTCCTCCACTTGTACCTTTTCTGTACCTTCTCTCTGTTTTTTGTTTTCCTTTACTTCACGATGCCTCCACTTCTTCTGGAACAGCCTACTCTCGTTCTCAGAAATATTATCGGCCAAATGGGAATTTCTGAACTGTGAGTTGTTTTTTTTCATTTTCCCCTTTTATTTCACGATTAGAAATGGATAATAATGTACTGCCAGAAAATGGCGTTATGTAGGTTCGCGCTTGATGTAGAGTGATTTGGTGGCTATAAGTTGCTTTCCCCTCTTTTTTTGTGGGTTTTTAGAAAAAAAAAATTCACAAAGTCCGTTATTTCTTGCTACGTGTGTGTAAAAATATAGAGTTTCGAAATACAAACGAAATCATGTTTGTCTAAAGATGTGTGACAATATATTTCTGAAACTAATGAGAACATTTACTAACCGAAGTTGAACCCAGTATATCACAAGGGAGTAAATTTTTAAAGAAATATTTTCCTTTTCAAGAATTAAGACTTTGAGAAAACTCGGTTTGGTACTAGCGTCCAAACAATTTCCGATCTGGATCTAGATAAAATCCAAAAGCCAACTTTCTCATTTTTGGTCAAAACCCTTTTTATACAAAGCATTCTTGTCGGAAATCTTTTGCTGAGCATTTCTGTATGTGACCACTTTATTATAGTTTTTCTGATTCTCAAGTTATAGCTGTTTTTCCGAGACGCGTCGCAAGTTTCCGCGCGATAGCCGGTCGGCTGGTGGGCAAGTCGGCTGGTGAAAGAGGGGTGCAAAAAACTGAAGATAACTCAGCGGGAAGACAATATTTTGACAATATTTCAACTGCAAAGTTGATGAGCAGGAAGGTACCCCTCGGTTCATGTTAATTGCGATTTGTTTCTTGTTGAATTAATAGTGTAAACAGTTGTTGTAAATTTGATTATGTTCAACCCGCGCGATCGTTTCGTTGATTTCTAATCTGGTAGGTGCATGGTACAATCGTTTCAGTGATTTTTCTCGAAAGACCCCATCTGGGTACATTTTTCAAAATTCATCCGGATCGGAAATACTTTGGGCGCTAGTGTCAAGTTTCTTTTCAAGAAACTCGGAAATTACAGAAAGTGCTTCTTAAGATGGGTTCCGTGTAGTTTTCGAAGTGTTAGTGATGGCCTGGGACCAAAAGTGAAAAGTGTTTGCCAGAATCGAACTTTTGTGGTATTAGTATGACCTTCACAAAATACTTTTCAGAAAATAAGTCAAAACCCCAAAATGTCCCCCATACCCTCCGTAAAAGTTGAAAATTTGAAAAATCATAAAAAGTTTGTGTTTTATAACAGCAGCTTCACTGCACTTAGTTGTGCACAAAGTTATTTTACAAAAACACCATCTTTTAGATAATTTTTTCGGTGATGATCTGGAACAGATATCAATCTAACCGGAATTTTTTGTTATTTTGATAACAATGGTATTTTTTCAGAATCTCGTTCTCCCAATCATCGGATATGTCAGCTGAAGCGGCCTGCTTTGCCAGGATAAAGCCAGAGAGCATCAAGCTCATTTTAGCCAATACAGGAATCATTCTGCAATTGAATAATAGAAATGGCGAACCGATTGGGAAATGGGTTTTGCGCGTCACATCATGCACTGCAGGAAAAAAGATCCCTGTTGTGTTGAACCGTGTTAACCTCAGTTGTACGACAGTGAGATGGACCGCTAGTGGCGGCTTTGTCCAATTTTTTCCAAAAAAATTTTATCAGCGAGCTATTATTTTATCAATTGAACACATGGAGAGGATTTTTTCGAGAAAAATTGACAAAATTCTGTTTATCGATTCAAGAATCTCATCGTACGATGTTTATGCCTTGTTACATCGTCTGCAATACTGCAGCGAATATACATTCAAAGGTGTTGATTTTAACGCAAGTTATCTGAGACGTATTCGACCAACTATTTTGGATATTCAATCTACGGAATGCACACAATTCAAATTTCACCTGAGCAAGTTTTGCGAAATCAACGTGTTGAATATTGAGAATGGAACTTGGTTTCATAATCACCATATGATGAGTATCAGATCCAGCATTTTCATCGTCAACAAGACATCCGTCACTTCTCACGGACTCAACAAGTGTTTGCAAAACTGGAAAACCGGTCTACAAAGCAACATTAAGTATATCCGAATCCAGTCGTCAAAATCGTTCCGGCAGGATCTTATTCTTCGGGGTTTGAGCTGGACTTCGACTCCTCCGAACACATTCACTACCCAAAGAACATTGTGAGTTTCTCTATTAGCTTCTGATAAAAGGTTCCTTTTTGAAAACTTGAAATTCTGTAAAAAAAATCATATTCTGCAGGTCGTATGGTCAGTTCAGTGTAAATTGGGGAATTGGGAATGTTCTAATCCGAGGAGGGAATGGCCGCTGCGCACTGGCTAATATCGAAGACGACACTGTCGAAATTTTCTTCGGGAGAAGGACGTGTTTGAGGAATAGAGCCACTGGTGAGGTGTGCGCCGTGTTCCAATATGAGTGAAAAAAAAGTCATGCCTAATTATTCCCTATTCCCAATAATTGTTATCAATTCACATAATATCCTGAACACCTGAACAACGTGAACGCAAATTTATTCTCGATCCACCCACATTGTTCATAACTTTCGAATTTTAATAAATATTTCTCAATGGTTTTTTCTGGTGCCCAAACAATTAAATGAATTAGCACAAGATTACATTTTTGCACATCAATGATGTGATGAGGAGCTGATGACAACTTCGAAAACTAACAGGTATCTTGGTTACTTGGTAGAAGGTCCCATGAGAAGGAAGTGAGTGAAAGAAAGCGAAAAGGCTCAACTCTACAGGCAGAAAAATGTAGAGTGGCACAGAGGAATCAGCACTGATTCACAGAAAGATGAATGTTCCTTGGAATTGACAATTTTGGATGGAAGTCTTCGAATAATGGATTAGTTGCGGTCATCGCTGGTTTGCCACTCATTATTCTGTCACTATGTTTTTTTTGTGAGAAGAAAACGACATAGTGACAGACTTACAAGTGGCAGAACAGCGCATTTTTTACTGCCAAAATTATCTGGAACTTGCAGCTGTTCAGGGTAAATACTTCGCGAAAAGATGTCTAGACTATTCTTCAATGATGTGGATTTGGGATAAACTCAGTGTTAAATATTGGAAAATTGTTCGAATCGTGTTTGTACATTCACAAATAAATTTATTGAGTTTTTGTTTTTAAAAACAAATTCAAATCGAAATTGAAGACAAGACAAAGTAAGAAAAGTTCTAATGCCCAAACAATCGAATAAATGACCATAAGATCAAATTATTGCACGGTGCGATGACAACTCAGAGAACTAACAGGGACTGTCTGCTACTGGGGAGAAGAACCAATGAGAGGAGGAAGTGAGAGAGAAAAAGGCCCAACTAAACCGGGAGGGGAATGCTGAGTGACACGGGGGAATTGTAGCACTGATTTACAAAAAGTTGAATGTTCCATGCAATAAATAATGTTTTTTTGTTTTAAATAGAAGTCTTTGAATAATATACTGAATCTGTTTTGTACCGCTTCGCCAACAGCTATTTCGTCATTGTACTCAAGAGCAAAGTCTCGTTTCTTTTTAAATGCTGATTACAGTTGCGAAACGGCACGGAATGGGTGGATGTTCATTTAGGATTTGCAGTAGTTGCAGATCCAGTTCTTCGGGACCTCCTTGGCCTTCTTGATCTTGACACATCCAAAGTGGTACCATTCTCCGCAGCTGTGGCATCCGCAGCTTCCGTACTTGGCGGAGAGTCCGCACAACGGGCACATCCATTGAGTCTAAAAGAGTAAAGATTGTGAAATGATTGAAAACATCAAATGAATTGTTTCAAATGTGATACTCACTCTCGCTGGCTTCTTTCTCTTCGACGGTCCCGGTTGGTCGTCGTCGTAGTAGTCATCATCGTCTTCAACATACTCTTCCTCGATGACCTCCTGAAAATTCGTCATTCTTTTCTTTTCATTCATTCCCAATGGCAAGAAGCTGTCAAGCGTGTTTGATTGAATCTTTTGTAGCGCTCACTATTGCGTAACATATGATTAGTGCTGCTCGAGTACTCGAACGCTATGCTCTCAAAAAACGACAGAGCATGCGGAGGTGGCGAATGTTTTTGTTGCTGGAGATGTAGGGAGGTTGTGGTACTTGGAGTCTAGTATTGTCTTGGCAGCGTTTAGGGACGTTTACAATCCCACAAACTTCTTCCTGGTGCCGATTTGTATGGAACGGCGAGCGAAACCGCGCTTGCTCTCGGAAAGTTTCGTTGCGTAAAAATCTGCTCGAAATATCTTGGCAATCTTTTTCCAACGTTCTAGAGTCAGATCTAGGATGATCGTCAACTAGAAAGCAATCCATTCCAATTGCCCGACGTCAGGATGTGCCTCAAAGCTATCAAAACACGCGTCATTCTGCATTCTGACAGAAAATACATAACCAGAAGATGCGGTATCTCTTTTTCTCTTTCTATTCAATGATTCACACTCCAAAACGTGAAATTGTGCGTTTCTGACAAGCATCCAAAAGATTCCAGCTGCACGACGTCAGGATATGACTCATTCCTGCCAAAACACGCGTCATTCTCCCAAAACCCCTTGTTTTCCTCCTCCAAAGTGAAAAGGCTAGCCATTTCGAGGAAGCTTCAAACTACTGTGTTTCAGATTCTGTGCCTTCCGCCCTGCAGACGAAAAACTCACCATCTTGATCTTCTTCTTCGCTCCACGCATCGCCTCGCTCTTCTGTCTCCTCTTTTCGGCTTTCTCAGCAGCTCGCTCTCTGGCTTTCTTCGCATTCTGCGCAAGTTTTTCCATCTTTCTCGACTTCTCCTGAAAAAAAGAGATTCGTCTGGAGGAATAAAAAACCATGTTGTGACTCACCAAGTGTTCCTGCTTGTCGATCTCCATGAGACGTTGTTGTGCCATCATCTTCTCGACGTAGTGAACCGGGCATGTGTCCGTCATGTTCTCGTAGTCTTCAGCAGTCCACCCAAGGAACGTCGGATTGCCGTCGGAATCTTTGATTTCGTCGTCAAAGAATGGCACCGGGGAGCAGGATTTGCATGGTCGCGTCTGTGGGACTGATCCGAACATTGTTCCGAGGATGAAGTTGTGAGCACCAGGGTGTTTCTCCAAGTAGCGAGCGGCCTGCTCGAAAACACTCATTGGCTCGTCGTCAGACATGTCAAACGAATCCTCCGATGATTTGCTCGATCCAGGCAGTCCACTATCATCAGAGTAGTCTTCTCCTTTCGTAAGTTCATCCGATACCGGGCTGGTTGATGAAGATGGCCCGGCGTTCATGGCCTAGAAAAATCGATTGTTTAGTGAATGAAGGCAGTTTCGGGTGTTGGAGGAGTTCAAAAGTCAGAGAAACATATGAAGAACTTGGAACCGTAAGCAGAACCAAAACCGCGATGTCTTTGCGGTTTTGGAGTAAAGAAACGAAGGAGAACAAAACGAACGGGTGTGGGCAACAGAGACGATATAAAAATGCTGGCCGAGGAGAGCGAGATGCATACATTCGTAACCGAAGGAGGCCCGGCGATGGGATGGACTGGGGGAAACCGGCATACGCAGACAGTAGCAGATGTGAAGAGAGACAGGCAATGACCAGTGTAAGTCGACGAGAGAAAGCCGGGCGGGCGGAGACGCAGAACACGACTCCCCTATGCACTCTGCTGGAAGGAAGAAAGAAAGACGGCCACGTTGTGTGCGGGCGGATGTTATGCAGTCGTGTGTGCCTCGAGGCGCGGCTGAAACGAGATCGATAGATGAGGTGTCCATGACGTGCTTGCTTCTCCTTCTTCTCTTTTTCCATTCAAGAAGAGAGCGCTAGAAAAGCAGCAAAAACACATCACAAGAGGGAATAGCGCAGGGCAAATACCGGATGACTAGTTGGATCGCTATTGGATCGGCGCCGGCGCCGACTTCACTTGACGATTGTGTTTCTTTTCATGTTCCGGATTATTCCGTATACCAAATCGCGGGGGAGGGGGTTGTACGTCACACTAAGACAAATTGAAGGTAATCAGAACAGAATGTCAGAACAGGAGAAAGAGAATAACAAAAATGTCAGAAGCCGATGGGGACGTCAATAGAGACGGGAGAATGGTGAGGTATACGCGACCGTTTTCGTCTCTTTGTTCGTATTGTGGGCTGCTGATTGCCACCGAGACACACACACACTGCCTTTTTGATAGCAACCTCCACGTCGTTGAAGCTTGTGTCAAACATGCCACTGGCAGCTGCATTTGTATACATTTGGCTTAAAGGAAACGGAAATTGGTAGACGAGAAGAGAGGAAAGAGCTAGATCTCTATGGCTATGAAATTGAAAATGAAAATGAATGAATGAACGAACGGAAATTGACGACGAGGCGACAAGGCACGAGACGTTTTTTTTCCTTTTCCTCACGAGGAAAGCGGGGGAAGCGAAGGAAATCTCGATGACTAATACATGCCGGTGAGAGAAATGCGTTTTTTTCTCCGTTTTCAGCAGCTTGATCATGTGAAAATAAGATCGGGGACTCAAACCCAGAATTCAAAAAACAGGAAAAATCAAGCTCATTTTTATCAGGTATATCACAACTTTCAAGATTTGAGATCATTCGTTGACGTTTTTCCCGTCACAACCATTATGACATTAATAAATTACTTCTCATTCCTAGTCTATAATCTTATTTAACAAAATGTTCAGCAACCACTTGTTATGCACATCAAGGGACGAAGAATTGGCCTCCATCTTTTCTCGCACTGTTCGTAGCTCCACTGACCACTTTTTCGATGTTGCTGCGGTGTTGACGATCTGAAATGGAGAAATAGAGACACGTGATCCACAGTTGATTGAAAAACAGCCATTTGACGTACCTGATTCACAAGTGTCATTACAAAACGAGTGTCTCGGATGTCTCCATTCACCATAAAAGTCTCTAGGTATCTGTTCAACGTGTTTTCCACTCCATCTACACAAATCGAGAAGAACGGAAGGGTTCGTGTGATCGCTGGAGCAGTTTCTCCTCTGCTCAGTTGATCGAAGCCTCTGCAGATAAAAGGGATGATTTTCAGATTTGTAGAAGTTGACTTACAGCTTTTGAAGCGCTCTATAGATCCGTGTCATCGATTTCTCATCATTTGCCACTTTTGCTCTTGTTGCTGCCACCATAAGAATCCGGTAGGCAATTCGGCAATAGTACTCATTGTCAGTAGGGAATGGCGTTGGGTCTCCGGATTCTACGCCGACTGAAATCCAGAAGAGTTTGCTCTGGTTTATGGAAAATTCCACTTACTCAGCAAAAAGTTTGTCACATCTGCATTGAACTCGTTGGATCTACAAAGCAACTGCTCGATTCCCTCTGCGATGAGTTCAGTGACAAAGCGCTCTCGTCGGACTCGCATTGCTGCTAGCAATAGCTTCAAGAGAGTTTTCTTGTCTTGTTTCAAACGAATCGGAACTTCCAGAAGCTTGATAAGCAGGGCGATGACAAATTGGGACTCGTCGGATTCAATTCTCCTAGAAATTTAGGCTTATGATGGTTTTCTTCGGGTTTCTCACCCCGTCGCATTAGCCAGCCTCTTCAGATACTTCTCCAGATACGCCGACAGCACATCTATCGTCGGAGCGAAAGAATCCAACGAATCCGACTGCACCAGGTACAACAACCCAGCCAATGTGTGTACTCTCACTGTTTTGACGTTATTTGCCAATCCCGATGACACAATCCGCAGTGCAATGGATTCCGGCTCTCCTTGTTTGAATTCAGGACCATGCATGTCTGCGCCGAGGACTGCTATTGACTTGAGAAACATAATGTGGACAAACGACGACAAAAACGGGTTTTGGTCGTATTCTAAATGAAGTTATTTCAATCAATCAGAATTTTTTTTCGGTACTTACCATGTCTATAAATGATAGATGTCGTCCGGAGTACCGCTTTGTGAAGATCTGGATCATCGAAAAAGTCGGACAAGTGAAGAATTGTGTGTAGAATCGCGTGAAGCAAGGTTTCTCCAAGTTCTCCAATTCCCTGGCTGTACCAGTACTCAAAAATGTTCATGAGCTGTTTCACATTGGAAATGGTGTCGATATTGGTGGCAGAGGTTAGGAAGTAGTTGCTGGCACTGTGGTCGACGCGCTACAAAGCTGTTGTACATGATATTTTCGAGAAGAATAGCTTACATGATAGTTGGCATGTTGTTTGAACTCAATTGGCATCATTCCGCAGAGTTGCCAGAGCGAGAAGAGTGGTGTTTGGCAGATTCCATACAAGGTGGTCTTCCCGTCGAACTGAAATAACCAACATATTAGTTGTATCTCAATTTCAAGTGATAACGAACATTTGTCCAGGTCTTTGGCTCATGTCGCTCCAACGGCGTCGTGAATGCTGTCCGTGGCTCGCATTTCCAAACGCTTTTTAGGTTGCAAAGGTGGGCAAACTCGGAACTTTGTAGAAACAGCTCCGAGAGGTATGGAGACTTGAGAACAAATCCCGACGACGGATCTCCTCCATTCGGGTACTTCATTGACGTCAAAATCGTAGCAATGTAGAGCTGTAGGGCTTTACAACTTCTCGACTCCCTCTCCAGGACATCCTTGGCGTCATGGTCCAACTTCTCCGGTCCGATGACAGTGTGTGCAATTACTGCTTGCATAGTAGTGAAGAGCACTTCAAACTGTGCATTGGTGACCAGACCAACTTTGTGTAGGCGTTCTCGCATGTCGTCGAGCACCATAACATCGCAAACGTGTCCAGTTGGTGGGAGGCAGGTGATAGTGGGTTTTCGGAGAATCTCAATGACTGGAATCCAGTTGAAGCATTTCATGGCGACCAATGGGATATTGAACAGAGAGTTGAGGATTGGGTGGCGGAAGCAGGCTGAAAAAACTGATTGGTACAAATTACAGGACAAAGTAACACTTACCTGACTGCGTTTTACTCAGAGACTTCGGGAACTGGAGATTTGTTTCTTGACAAAGAACAAACATCTCAAACGCGAACTTTTTGATCTCCTTGGCTCGGTAGTCATCCATTTCTCCTTTTACTTGAAAATCGACTCGGTAGAGGTGATAGGAAGCGAGTAAAGCGTCGGTGACATGAATCCCTGTGGTTTTTTCTGCCAACTTTACAAAAAGCTTCGCTGTTCCAATCTCGTCGTCGGATATCAACTGTAGCATTCTGGGGTGACCAAGGAGGTTTCGGATTCCACGGAGGACATAACCGTTCTAAAAATCAGACGTCAATTCAACTTCGATCAAAGTTCTAACTCACTTCGGATGACTCTGGTGTCACTTGATCCAGGAGAAACTTCACTTGAGAGATGTTGAGGCAGTTCAAGTTGAGATTCGCAGTACTAGAGTTTGCCAATAGTTTCAAGAACACATTTGTGTTGAATCGCTCTGCCAATGATTCCGCAAGATCTTGCAGTCGGTAAGTGATGTCCAAACGGTGCTCTAGATCATCTGAAATTGAATTTATAACATTTTGTACTAATTTGATTGCTTACCTTCAAGTCGTCGGAACTCTGCAACCAGTAGTCCCCAAATCGCATCATCCGTTGGTTGCTCTTTCTCTAGAAGGTCGATAAAATCCAAAACTTCTGTTTCACCAAGACAGACAAGAACACTACAAAGGTCTTGCACAGATCCACAGTAGTACTGCTCCAGTAACTTCGAAATCGCATCCAATTCCCCATCCGTCAGCTCTTCGTCGAGTTCACTCTCGCTATTGCTTTTTGGTGGTAGGTGAGTCAAATCTGCATACTTTGTGAGAATCTCGGTGGCTTTGGTGTCAGCGCCAATTGTGACGGCGTAGTTGAGGTATCGCTTCAAACTGTCATTGTCATTGCTGTTCGAGTTTCGGAAGTACAACACTGCGATTAGAGCAGTTCTGGCGTCAATGTTTCCAGTTTTTGTTTCCTTGCTCTCCATCCAGTTATCGACAATCTTGAGCACATCCACCTCATCGCTCAGCAGATACTTTGCAATCATGGATAAGGGCAATGCCATTGCGGAGAATGGTACGTTGCTTGCTTTGGGTTGGTCCACATCCAACCAATCGGAGTACACAGACCAAAACAGTACTTGATTGTTCACAGTGACTCTGAAAAGAATGAAATTAAACCGGAGTGTGGATTGAAAACTCACTCAGTGTTCCGTAGAAGTAGCGATAGTGTGTAGAGTGTCTCAGTTGGCGCATGTTCCATACAAAACATCCACGTCGAGTGCTCGAGTTGAAGTATATCCCTAACATCCGCCGGTGCGAATCGTCCATTCATCAATGCAAAACTGACAGCTTTCATGGCAAAGGGAACATTCTCAACTGACAATGTTTCTATAGATTTTATAATCATAGTTGCTGCTGCAGTTGGCTTGAGGTAGGACTCCTCCTTTTGGAATCGAAACGCAGTTGCTAGAAAGTGCATCAAGGTGTCGAACAATTCCGGGAAGTCGCAGGTTTCCGGGTGCTCGAATGTTGCGACCGTGTACTTCATGAGGCATTCCGTTGGGTCTGCATCCGAAAGTTTCAGTTTATGATTCATCAAGCAAATCATGATCTTCAGCACTTGCTCCTTTTCCAGTTTTCCTCGATTCCGAAAGACTTTTAGAGATAGAGTGATCAGAGGCTCCAACTGCTCTAAAATCTGAGCTGTCATGGAGCCAGGCTTCACTTTCTCTATATCAACGTCATCACCCCATCGATTGAAGTATTTGTCGCCATTACACTTCAAAGCAGACACTAGAATCTCATCATCCGATAGATGTTTTTTGGCGGGGCTCGATGCAGATTGGAAGTAGAAAACCTTTCCTTTGGTGAGTCCATCAACAAGTTTCGAATCGAGCAGAGAGCGAAGGAGAATGTGAAGAAGCTTGAGCGCAGAGATAGGTGACAATGTAAACAGGATCTTGATGTAAACCACTATCTCCAGGATATTGTCAGTGGTCGTTTTGAAACTGCTCGCCATAGCAGCCATCATCAACTCAACGGTCGGGGTTATTAACTGATCCAACTTCTCGTCCGCCGAGCTTTGTACTGTTCTCTGTAAAGCAAATGTACTCAAATTTAGAATACAACTAGAGACTCACGTAGTAGGCATCCAAAGTCGCTCGGAACTCTGTTCGGTTCCCCAACGACTCATCCATTTCTATCCGAGAGTGCTGAAGGAACGGGAACTCCTTGGTCTCCGCGGCTCCTTTCACAATGTACACGTTTCGATATATCCAGTTCAGGACTGCCATCCCGACGTGGAATCCATGATAACACTCTTCTCGTGTGGGCGAATCTAAGAATTGAAATGTTCAAGACACTTCTGAGCAAGTTATTTTGTACCTGTCAACGCTACAGTCATCACTTGAAGGATAGAAGTAATTGCATCCGAGTTCCAATGCATTCTACTCAATTGCACCAGTTTTTCATGAGTCAAATCCGGATTCTTGTTAGTTTCTCGTAGAATTGCTGCCATTTTCACACTCATCACCATCGATCCTTCAGTCAGAAGCATCGTCCTCCAATCATCATAGATATCCGCCAACAGTCGATTAGTTCGTTTCTTGTTGCTGACGGATTTCTTCAGGAGGCCAAGTTTTAGAGGGATTGATGGCGGGTAGGTGTCTTCTAGAGTCGGATGTTCTTGGAATGGTTGAAGAAGAGAAGGGACAATGCTGACGAATCGAGGCGAGTCCCAGTTGTCGATGATACCTAAAAAACCAGTTCAAAACAGAGAAGAATACGAATAACTCACATCGCTTCAGTGAATTCAAAAACTTCTCCACTACATCTGCATATTTTGCTGAGTTCGTCGTGTCTCCTTCCTGCTCCACCCAATCCTTGACAATTCCCATGAACTTGCAAGCACTTGTGATCTCCGGAAGTCCTAGATCATAATGGGTGACGAAGAGCGATCGAAATGCCATGATCTCCAAGAATTCGAAGATCTGTGTTCCTTGGAGGTGTTTCATGTGCTCCAATGATACAGATTCCAGGAGAAACCGGTATTTCTTGACACCTTTGAACACATCGAGGCAATCTGAAACAAGATCTCTTCATTTGCAGTGCGACCCTCGAAAAATGACCCTTGAAAAACACCTACTTTTGATGTCAATTCCTCGTTCCAAAACAGTAAACGCGAACTTGATGGCTTGTTGAGCGAGTTGATTATCTGATGACGTGGAGTATTCAATGATGTCGATGAGACACTGGCTTTTGTCCCCGATTCGAACTTCAAAACTTTCCAATGGAAACCGAGAGCAGATGACGTTGAGCACTCGGATGGCAAGGATTTTCATGGAATCTTTAGATTGATGGTCCGTTTTTACAAAGTTGCTGATTCCAGTGAGCAGGAAGGTCTTTCCGAGAAATGCGGCAATGTATTCTTCTACAGATCCTCTTCCATCCACTGCAATTTTCTCATATGGCTCTAAAACCAAGTCGACTTTCTTTGGAGGCTTGATTTCTTGCAGCTGCTCGTAGAGATCTGCGTTGACCAGTGGATCCACAAATTCATTGTTTTCCACTGGCTCTTCTGGAGTGTCGGCGCCATATTGTGACTTGAGAAATGTTCCAGGAGAGAAACCTTGCAGTTTTGGACATCCAAACTTCACAACCTCCTCTAGCGCTGCAAATGCGTCGTAAGCAATCTCATTTGATGAGTCTCGAATCATAAGGAGCAGCATTTCCACTAAAGCTTCCAAGCTCTGTCTGTCAATGTTGTTGACATACTCCGAGAGGCATTTTTTGATGAGACTGATAGCGCCGACGGGGATGGATTGGGTGTTGACGAATGTTTCGATGACTTTTTGAATGTGAGAGTAGAAAAGCGCTCTGAAAGTCTCTTTCGATTCCAACATAACTGCTCCACACATCGTCGCCATCGTCCGACTTGCATGTCCCTTGGTCACCCACATTTTGTGTAGCGCTTTGTCACAAATCTCCTGAAAAACAGACGTTTGTTGTCGTTTAGAGGGTAATCGCTCACTTTCAAGTCCTGCACGTTCCATACAACCGACGATAGTAGCTTGTCACACGATTTCTCCAACGCTTGATGACAAACCGTTTGGTTGATTTCCAAACTGCGAAGGATCAGAGTCCTGACGACGTCTTGGTGGTAGGTTCGCCCATTTTTATCGAGGATTCTTTGCTTTGGTAGAATTTCCAAATAATAAACGAGGTACTTGATCATTTTCGTCACTTGTCGCGCACCATTCATCCTTTCGATACTCATCGCTAGTATCTTCACCGATGTCTCTGGGAACCCGTAGCATTCATATGCCTGAAACATGAAAAGTAGTAGTGTCCTCTAGGAAAAACTCAATTTACCTTTAAAATATGCTCATAATATGCTTCTGCAGCCAATCTGATATCTGCACTGCTCTTTTCCAAGCTGATAAATGTGATAGTCATGAGGCGATGTACATATCGATGATACTGAACAAAATCTTTAGTTTTTCAGGAAAATTTCCACTTACAACGTCATTTCTATCGGTTAGCACATTAATCGATAAGTTCTTTTCGATTATCCTGTGCGCCGACTTTATGAGATGCAATTCCCGGTCCGACGCGAGATTTGTACTCAACTCATCAGTAATTTGGGCTAATACAGTTGAGGTCATGCCTGGAAAACATAGTTTCAGTGGATTTCTGAGGAAAAATCGCAAAATTGAGGAGAAAAACGAGTGAAAACAAGGAAAAACGGTGAAATATTGGTAAAATAAATCGAAAAAATGGAGTGGCCGAAGTGGGAAAGCTAGTCCCCGGGCAGCGGCCATGCGGGCAGAGCGAGTCGGTCTGCTTTCTGAGAGGAGACAACGCAGTGTGTCTCTCAACGCGAGTAGACGAGGCCGTGGAGTGTTCGTCGGGTACGCCATCGAGAGGAAATTAGTATTGTGATACGAAGATTGCCGTTTTGAAGGAGATGAGAGAACGTTGAAAATGATAATGATAACTTTTCCTACGAAAACAAGATGAATGTATGTTTTCGACTGAAAGATAGCAGAATTTGGGGAAAAAACACTGGCAAACAGAGAAGATTTGAGCAGAATTGATGACGGGGGATTCTGAACAGGAGATTTCTTTCAGTTGAGATCTCGGTAGTTCATTCCATCGCGATTCTCTTAATCTTCACTCAGACTCTGGGTTTCAATTAGAAAAGAGTAAAGAACTGTTTGAAATTGCAACGGAATGTTTGCTGTATTTTATTTAAGGATAACTTCAGTTTCAACGCTGTTTTCCGCCGATTCAGACATGAAAAAGATGCTCTGTTTTTTCCACACTAGCACACAGTGTATTGTGACATTATTACAGTCATACAAACTGTGGAAAATGCCTGTTTTTTCTGCACATCGTGATGTTTTTTCAATCTTTCGAAAGCGGCAATCTGGTCAGGATTCCGGTCTGTCTTTATCAAGTACCAGTGGACGGGATCAGTGAGCGACAACTTTGTTCTTGTACTTTTGCTGTTTCTCATCTTTCAGAACACTCTCGCTATCCAGCAGCACGTTCAACAACAAAGCTTGGATGCTTACAAAGCGAAATTCCGAGAGATCCATTCGTGGGAGCCAGAAGAAATGAACCGGAATCATCAACGTCTGGCCGAATTTAGGGGTCAATCCACACCTAAAACGTTTCCACCTTCTTCCTACAATAAAAAGGTGTCACAAGTGCGCTGTTGCTTCATCAACACAGGAAGGACCCATTTCTCTTCGAAATTACATGTTTCCTTCTTTGTGTCTACTCCATGCTCTTGATGTTCTCTATATCACCATGGTGAATAAAACCTGGAGTGTGCAATGTGTTGAGCTCCTTTGTTGCACCTGCCAAAAGTACTCTCACCACAGATTTTGTCGTTTTCTGTTTTTGTTTCTGTTTTCTTTAGAGTTCTTACCGTTGATGTTTTGTTTGCTGCGTTTACATATCAATAAGGTCCCCCAAATCTCATTGTATTACTACAATTACACTCCCATGACTATTCCATTAGCACTGTGCATTTGTCATCGGCCACTCTGCTCCCAAACACTCACTTCTCTCCCTCCCCAATCTCTTTTCCCTTTCTTTCTCACCCCTTCTTCTCATTGCTACATTTTTTCGTTTATTTCTCCTTTTCTCCCCTTTTTTCTTCCTACTTGTTTTTTATTCACATAAATGTGAAGAAATCTAAATCTTCGAACAGTTTTGTTTCTATCGATGAATCAGTGTTTAGTAGCCCGTGAAATTTTTTAATGTTCATTTTCTACGCGGGAATGAAGCAAAGTGCGTTATCATTTCTGTCTGTTTATCTCTTTTCTCCGCGAAAAGCCTCGTATCACAAGGTTTATCGGGAGGAAATACTAATTATGATGGGAAGCTTTCTGTTCTTTGCTTTGTTTTGTTTTCGGTTCTATTTTCAATGAGAAAATCGATTTTTCAAATCAGTCAGTCCTCTCTCTTTCTCTAAAACATCTCTCTCGTCAATTTTACTTGTTGTCGAATTCCATGTTTCAAAATACCAAATTTCAAAATTTCAGAAATCCATCATGAACTCATTCAAAGGTCCCGGAACAGGACAACGGCTTGGAGGAGAACCACGGGAAGGGAGGCCAATCAGCAGACTTGTCGTAGAGTACGAAGCAAAGATGAGAGGTCAAGAGAAGGGATATTCGGAGAATCGGAGACCTGGAAAGCGAGAAATCGAGGTGTGTTTGGTTGAAATATGGGTTATCGGGCAGGGGGTGTTTTGTGTCCGTTTTTATAACACATAACGAACATTTTTAGGAAGGTTCCAACGAGCACGTGAAGAAGAAACGAACCGAGTAGCTTTCTGTACCGATGAATTGTCTTGTGATTACCGAACTTTCTCTTTCGTTTCTTTCCCGAATGAATGCCGTCGTCTTCTCTCCGTTTCCTAACATGATTCCTCATCTCCAAAATGATAATAAATAATTCTCGAGCTTCTTTCCGCTTTTTTTAGCACCAACATATCATTTCGATGACACTTTTTCTCCCCACATTTCTCATTCCCAGTATCCACTTCTCATTCGACGCCAATCAAAAAATCAATACGGACCACCAAAAACAGGCATGGCCTAAAAGATGCAACATCGTCTGGTCCGTCGTCTTGCTTGCCCGGGAAATGCGACACCTGCCCACTCTGCGTCTCTCCGGCTGCTTATCTTCGAGTAATTCGAATGTCATTTGTTTGTCTTTACTAATTCTCGCCTTATCATGCCTTATCTTTGCGTGATTCCAGTTGCTACACTGTGAAAATTTGTGGACAATGCGTAAAGAATTGCCAAAATCACATAGATCTTCAGATTTTCGCATATTTTCCGTTCGTTTTTGCCTGGCTGCTAAAACCGCTTTTTTTTTCTTTCTTTCCATGAGCATTTTCTATTCTGAACACAATTTTCAGAAATGGGTCATCCAACAGATACTGCCGGACCATCCAACCGAAACTCTTCAAACATTGTGAGTCGAAATTCCTAGCATTCCTTTCTCATTTCACGGATTTTCAGAATCTCTCGAAGCCAACTATCAAGAAAAGGACCAAGAAGCGAAGACCCAAGAAATCCCGAATCCCACCAATAAACCAATCGGCCCCAATCGCCCCGCCATGCCCAGCTGACTTGAAACCACCGACAATCAGCACGATTTCAATTGAGTTTCCAACAGGAAGAGACACTGGCTGCGGGTTTGTCCCAAAGAGAAGCTATCTGGAGAGCAAACTAACTGCTGAAGTGGAACAGTACGAGGACAAAACGCACCGGAATGCGTTGACGAAGGCCGAAAACGCTGTGAAGGAGATGTTGAAGAGCAAGATTTCTGAATTGAAGATCAAAGAAATGAAGATCTGGACCACAGGGTCCCTTCCGCAAGGAATGGAGATCTTCTCATCAGACCTAGACATTTCCGTAACGGTCCCAGAGTGGAAATTGACCAGAATGCAACAGCTACACCTTTTGATGGACGAATGTTGTCGTCGTTCCCAGGAAATCAAATTGGTTAAGATTCAAAATGGAAGAATTCCCGTCTTGAAACTGATGCATAAAAAAACCGGAGCCGAAATCGACATCACCGTCGAAAACGACGATGCCAAACGAAACACACAACTTCTTGTGTGGTATGGACAGAGTAAGTTGAAAATTGACTTTTTTCCCCTGCCTTGAATCAATTTGTATCATTTCAGTCGACGCGAGGTTCCCAGTGCTCTGCAAAGCTGTGAAAGGATGGGCAAAAAGTGTTGGAGTAGAGGGAGCTTGGAACGCCAGACTGAACAGTTTCACGTTGTGTCTTATGGTTATTCACTACTTGCAATGTGGTGTGTTCCCTGCCATCCTACCGTGTCTGCAGGACCTATTTCCGGAGCTCAATGGCAAGATTGAAGTGGCAGATGATGACTACCAAACGCGGAATCTCAGGGAGCAGCTAGAAGAGAGAGGACATCAATTCGAAGAAAACGAGAGCACTGTCGGAGTCTTGTTTGCTGGATTCTTGAAGTACTACGCTGAGTTTGAGTACGTTTTATACATTACTTTCATTTCTAAGTTCATACTTTTTAGCTTCGAGAAATACTGGATCTCCGTGCGACGCGGAAAAGCAATCGAGAAGAGATGGAATGAAGAAAAGGAGCCAATGGACGGAATGCCAAAATGCTCGTGCTTTATCGTCGTGGAGGACCCATTCATTGAACCTGCATGGAACTGCGGTGGCTCTGTCTTTTTCAAGCTAGGATTCGAAAGACTGCGTCAAGAGTTCCAGCTGAGTTTCGATCGTCTCGTCAAGCACAACAGCATCTTTGGAGGATCATTAACGAGTGTTTCGAGAATGAAGCTGGATGCTGCCGGAAAGGAGAGAGATCTGCAGTTTGAAGTGTGGCGTGAGGAGATCAAGGAGAAGAGGATCATGGATGCGAGAAATGATGACCTTCCGTGGGGTGAAGGTACTTTGGACGAAGGTGAAGAAGGGACGTGGGGAAACCCCTGGAAGGTCCCGTTTGAGAACAACAAACACCCGAGTCACTACTGGGATCTGAAAGAGAAGGAGACGGACCTGCTGCCCTGGCCAGAGAAACCAATGAGGATTCGCTACCCTTAGAAAATCTGTTGTTAGTGGTTCATAATTGTAATACATACATGATCTCCCATGGCTGATTCTGATTCTGATTCAAATTTTCGCTATAAATTTTTTTTGTGTACGAATTTCTCCACCATTATCAAAAAACATTTCAAAAGTTTTCCAAAATGAATATGATAACACTTTTCCCCTCTGTTTTCGTCAATATACACTTCATATCCCCAGCTGGTTCATTCCATCTCACGCCGTTCAGAAAATCAATAGCGAACCGAACCCGAGAGTCTTGTTCGGCCTAGTAGACGCAATGCCATGTGGTGAGCCGTCTCGTTTGCACGACACCTAAACTCTCTGCGTCTCTCGGGCTGCTCATCTTTATGTATTCGGGTGGCATGTTTATTTTTCACGATTTTCGCTGTTCTCTCGCTTGTTTTGTGTGTTTTCTGTTGATTTACACTCGAAAACAACTAAAACTATCTCGGAAAATGCAAAAATTGCATGGATTCCAAATTTTGACCCCGTTTTTCATCTTTTTTGCCTGGAAACACGGAAAAAATTGTTATGGACAGAAATTCGAACCTTTGACCTGGTTTTTCTTGCAACCGCTTTTCCTCCTCTTCCCCATATCATTTTCAAACCTAGTTCTTGTTTTTCAGACATGGCTAATCCACCAGGTGCAGCCGGACCCTCCAACCAACCCCGTGGATACACGGTGAGTAGAATTTTCTGGCCACCTGGCCTGCAGCATTGGCAAATGTCATTTCATACTAGTTTTCAGTTCTCTCTCAACAAAAAACAGTTCTTCATTGTGAGAAAGAAGCCAGAAGTTCCCTCTCCAGAACACATACAGCTTCGAGAAACGAATGTGATGTTCGAGCTACCAGAAGATCCTGGAGACGTTATGTACTTTCACAAGGTCACAGATTTGGTAACTTATGCTCCTTCGCTTCTAATTCAAGATCGAAAATTTTCAGTACCTCCTGTCCAAGTCTTCCAGTGCCAAGAAAAAAATTGGAAATCATATTGTTGCGGAGAGGATCACCCAAGTAGTAATTCCAGACGACCAGATGGGGTTTTTGAAACCATTTACCCCGGAGTAAGTTTGTAAAAAGATATACGAGAAATTATATCTATAACTTTCAGTTATTATCAAAAAACAGGCATCTCAATCACATACAAGATCAGAGATGACCAAACTTTTGATCTGCAGTTCTCGCTGCATAAAAAAAGCGTGTTCGATTCAATTGAACATGCCGAACCGAAGCTCGAGGACATCTATCGTCAAAAACGAGTTATTCTGTTCAGAATGCTCTGCGAAGTGGCTGGGAGCGTGAGTTCAGATGAAAAACAGGGCTGAATTATAACATTTTACTTTTAGCACAACGACGTCGACTACAGCAACTTGCCAACTCCAGTGACAAGCGAGGTAAACCTTGAACGTTTGATTCAATGGATTGATTGGGACAAGAAAAGTGACAGGTAAGTGCCATACTGTCATTTACTCTTCAGAAAAGTGGCTTTCAGCAACCGGCGCCTTGTTCAACTGCTGGCAGACCAGGACCTCGTGGGATGGATGATTTATCGTGAAGAGTGCGGTTGTCAAGAGGAACCATTTGTCTTGAGACCATACACTAATAGGTAAGTCAATTTACGTCTGACTATGTGCCGTATCTCCCTAATTAGAAAGGCACCTCAATGACAAAATCACCGGAAAAGAAATAAGAGTACATGACGTAATATGCATTTCACTTTTTAGGGACAATATCGTCTTGAAAGGTTACTATCTGTACCGGGATCTGGGAGTTATGACCAAATCCGTAAAGAAGTGGGACAGCAATGACTCTTTCCTACGCCAATTCGCCGTTTCTGGAGGAATAGTGGTAGTGAAATCTGGCGCGAATGAGATGGCTACGATCAACGAGCTGATTCTCAAGAAGCCGAAAAATCCAAAGGAAAAAAATGGCGATGTGGCCTGGGTGTATAACCAGAAGTATGAAATGAAAAAGGCGGAGAGGGAGTACTATGAGAAGGTTATTAATTTTCCTATGGTTTAGTCATGCAAGTTTGATTTTTCAGCAGGGTGCACGATCAAAAAACGCTAACCTCATCTTTTCTGCATCAAAAAAGTCAAAAAACATCGTGAAGTGTGAAGGTAGCTGTACGGAGATGTGCGACGCTGATGTGTGCAATTGGACGATTTCCAAAGATGAGGAGTTCAAGTTCGTGTGCCCTGCTTGCATCAGAGAGCAACCGAAGAGAGCGCTTGGAACCACTCTGATTGTTATCCGGGAAGAGACGATAGATGAATGGTTCAATGGCATCGCCGCAAATTTCTCAGAGACGTTCAATATTATGGTTTGTCTTTTTTCTACTCGCAGTAACCGTTATAATACAAATTGTATGTTTTTAGTTCTACTTTGGCCTCAGAAAGAGCAGATACATTCAACCCAACCAAATGGACAAGTTCGATATCGTTATCACCACTTACTCCGCACTCGCCTCGGATGTAGACTTCTGTGCCTCGCGACGTGGTGAGTGATATCTTCTTTGAAACAATTCCGAGATTCTTTTAGGCTCAAAAATTCAGACTCTTGTCTCTCCACTCGTTTCCGTGAAATTCTGGCGATTGATTGCCATGGATACTCACCTGTTGTTTACTACACCATGCAAGGCTACCATTGTCCTACATGAAATTGAAGCGGACAATCTGTGGGCGTTTGTCGGATACCCTAAAACTCTCCAGCTCCTTCCGACTTTCCAACTTTTGGGCCTGCAACCATTCTGCGACAAAGGATATCTGGAGACGTTTGCGATTCCTCAATATCTTGCTCAGGATGCTTCACAGACGATCGAAAATGCTTCGCATCAATTGTGCCCGGTCATGGTCAGCATCCTAGCGCACATCATGTGGTGGAAAGAGCCTGAAATAAAAGTACTGAAAGAACCGGAAACGAAGCTCGTCGAAATTCGATTCTCGTTTTACGAGGATCTTCAGTTTCGGAACGAGTTGAAAGTTGCAAAAAAACCAATCAGTAAGTTCGAACTTTTAGAACTTTGAAAAAATGTCTGTTTCTTTTTTCAGGTGCAATTCTTGGTAATCATTCTGCAACCAAGAAAATCGCGGAGCTACCTGATTATGACAAACTTGTCACTATTTTCAGTCAAATTCAAGAATTGACTCTAATAGGGGGAATTGTCGGTCGATCAACTCAAGAACATGAAGTCTCCAACTACGTTTTCAATCACAAAAACGTTCGCAACCAACTGATCTGCTTGCAAAAGGTGAAAATTGCCAAGACACTGAACCGTTACCTGCTCACGCAAATCGGAGCAGCTGCAGCGTTTTATGCCGACGGAAACAACAGAGAAGTCCTGAACTTCTGTGCCGAAGCAAAGTTATCCATCGAGAAAGTTTTGAGAAAGGACAAACACATCTGCGAAACGCTCAATGGGACCTGGACGGAGTCCATAAGACTGCTCAACCTTTTCCAAAGTCGATTTCCTTTAGACGATGGGCAGGTTACGGTGAATTTGAGGAATGGGAAGGAATTTCTAATGCAAGTGGAGCGGTTGTGTGCACAGTCTGTGGTCAAGACAACAAGCAAAGCATTGTGCCCTCCATGTAAAAAAAGAAAACTCACTGCTGGAAGAAAGAAAGAAACCCTTCAAATGGAGATAGCTATGGATATGGATGATGAGGAAAAGGAGAAAGAAGCCGCCAGACTGCACTCACAAGAACTTGCAGAGCTCGTTTTCAAACCAACAAAACTACATGCCGACTTAGTTCTTACTTTGACTTCGGCTTACGGGCAAGTTATTGACGTTGACGGATTTGACGTAGCTTTTGTTGTGAGAGATCACTTGATAATGCAGGTGAGTGCAAAAAGTGGTCCGGTTTCTAGGTTCATTACTCCTAGTTTTCATGATAAACTTTTACGTGATTATCATTTTAGATCAACTGCTGCCGAGCCACAATCACGCAAGTGTTCATTTGGGATAACCCAAAACTTGTAAGTTATCTACAGGGTGGCTGATAAAAATAGGACGCCATATTTCTAGCCATAAATTTAGAAAAGGCGCTTCAAAATAGGCGGTTGAGGTTTCAAAATGTCCGTCTGAAAATTCTAAGTTCAAAAATATGTACTTGGTTTTACCAGAAATTGTCTAGCGCCAGATTCCAGCCCGATAGTTCAGCTCCATAAACATGCTGTGCGGCGCAACTCAAGTTGGGCAACTTTAGAAGGGCATAGTTACGAGTAGTAGCTACATAATAACGTGAATTTTGTTTGACTGTCCATTCAAAGTACCTACTTCGATTACCAATAGTTTTTGAGCTTTCTAAAAAACCTCTTCCTATTATTCTACAACTCGAGTTTTGTACTGCAAGCTCCGATTTTTGATGACCATTGTGAGAGGCTGACTTCAGATGATTTTTTCACAAGGAAGATTAATTTGTTAAAACTTGGTCAGTACTAACAAATTAAAGCAAATAACTTCAAGTATATTTTCACAAACTTTCATGAGCGCATCTATTCTTTTCGTAAAGTTATGTAGCTCCAATCAGAAACATACCCGCGCCGCCGAGCATGTTTTTTTGAAGCTGAACTATTGAGCTGGAATCTGGCCCTAGACAATTTCTAGCAGAACCAAGTACATTTCTGAATTCAGAATTTTTTGACGGACATTTTGAGACCTCAACCTCCAATTTTGAAGCACCTTTTCTAAAGTTATAGCTAGAAACGTAGTGTCCTATACTTTTCAGCCACCCTGTAATTTGATGTCCCCCTCAAAATTAGTTTCTAGGTGGCCGCAATGAAAGATTTTTTCAAAGAGTGGAAGGATCGGCTTGAAGAAAACAACGACAAAAATTTTGAGAAAAAATGGAGCACGCATTTCGTAGACGCCACCAATCATTCACCAGTCAAATTTGTAAAAGATCGACTGATACCTTTCTTGCCACAGAGTTTTCTTTATGGAGACGATGCAATCCCAATTGATATACCTCACGATCCCAAAACTTGCATGGGAGAGTGTTTATATTGTACGGATTCTGAGTGTTGCTATCCTGGGTCAAATAGAGTGCTTCCGCTTCGTGACATACTACAGAAATTGGAGGACTTATTGATAAAGTTACCGTCGGTGGGCAAATATTTGGATGGCATGATAACTGAGGTTTTCAACATGCTGGAACTAGCGGTGGGTTTGCCTTCTTCAGCTAATCATTCAAAGTTTGTTTTAGACTGACTACAGAGACGCATCATACTTCTTGCATTTTGATGAATCGAAACATAGAGAACTCTCTAATGTTCTTGCCTGCAACCACGACTGGATTCTTGAATACGAGTCCACGAAATCGGACATAATTGCGAAGACAGAAGAATCTACTTGCCAGCTCTGCAAGATTCAGTCCGAAGTGTGCCTATTCCGATTTTTACTAGGCTATCAGACTTTCCATGGTCAGTGGTGTTTTCCGGGGTTCCAATCTGAAAATCTCGTTGGGCAATCTACAATCATCATATTTTCAGGAGAAATTCGCTCGAGGAGTGGAGTTCAAGCACTTTTGAAACATCTTGTGACTCATTTGCACTACAATACAACCCGAGCTACCGAATTCGAAAGGTAGGCTTTTTCTGAAAGGCTGAAAGGCATAAACTTATGCACGAAGCAAACTTGAAATTACTGATTTACAGGGAGGTATTTGATAGATATTTCAAACTGCTGAACAAAGGGATAGAAGTCCTTTTTCTGAAAGTGAAAAGTTGTACACAGCTTT
Organism: Caenorhabditis panamensis; assembly: GCA_900883565.2. Classification (NCBI taxonomy): domain Eukaryota; kingdom Metazoa; phylum Nematoda; class Chromadorea; order Rhabditida; family Rhabditidae; genus Caenorhabditis; species Caenorhabditis panamensis. The sequence goes on from LR537615.1 coordinate 276,408, forward strand.
TCAAAGAACTATGGACGTTGAGAATATTCCGAAGTACCCCGGAAGGGAAAGGTTTATCAGATCATATGAGAGACGCGGCACAGTTAAGAGATATCATTGTCAGTGATCAAGTGAAATCTCTGGTCAGAGAGCCACACCAGGTATAGTCGTTGATTTCAACTTTAAAAACTGGGTTTTTTTTGTCTTTCAGAAATACCTTCAGTACCATTTGAATGATGCCAGCGATGCCAAAGCAGAATTTGAAGAGGCAATTGGCGAAATTAATTATCTTCTAAACCCATTTGATGAGGAGTAAGTTTCTTCACTCTTCACAAATAAAACAATAGAGTTTTTTTTCAGTCGTGAATGTCATATTTGTTACGGGAACCTCAAAGAAGTACCCACAACTTTGACGGGATTGTGTGGACATCCAATGTGTTCTGATTGTTGGGAAAGAAGCAAAAATCCGTAAGTTATGAAGTTGTGATTATTTCCAAGTATTTTTTGTACAGGAAAACTGGGCACTCGTGTCCAAAATGCCGAAAGGCTCTGAAGGTTGATGAGACGGTAATGATAAACTTTGGTCAAAATTCGAACTCTGTAGTTGAAGGGATGCAGTTGTCTTCTAAGGTAAGCTTTTCATTTTTCCGGAGAAATGCATCACTTCTATTTTTAGATGAGTGAAGCAATCAAGAAAATCAGAGAGATTTTGGCCCAAGACCCATCAAACAAGGTTTGCAACTAATAAATCGCTGATGTATAAAGTGTAATTCAGATTATCGTGGTGACCAACATTGATGCTTCTTCTCCCAAAGCTTGGAGATACCTTGAAAAGGTGTTTACCAGAGCTGAAATTCCTTTTTTGGCAATGGTAGAGCACAATGCGAAACAGGCAGCCGTTTTTGCTGATTCGAATGAAAAGAAGGTAATAACACCAGACCAAAAACGAAAAACTTTCTCATGCTTTCTAGGTCTTCCTCTGTTCCATTGGCGTTTTCTCCAAGTACAAAAACTTCACTACAGCCAACCACATGCTCTTCCTGGATCCACCTTCCAACCGTCATTCACTAGATCAAGCCATCAACTTCATGAAGCGTCCCGGGCAGACACGACCGATCGAAGTGCATCATTTGGTGGTGACGAACAGTTTGGATGAGGAGTTAATGAAATTGGTGGAGGGACAAAAAGAAGAAACCGAGGGTGAGTCAAGAGAAAACAGTATGGTTTCGCAATACCAGGAACTGTTTTAGAGTACAATTGGACTTGCAAGGACATCCGAAAGACTTTCGGCATCCCTGAACCACAGATCTAGAGGAACTCAACGATCAGAGTTGCCGCCTTGACTTCTCGAAGTCTATCATGCATGATGTACTTGTTGATTCCTAATTTTTCATAATCTCTACTGTTTCAAGCCGTATTTAGGCTAAGTATCGAATCATGTTATCTATTCTTTGATTTCTGTCTTATATTTCTCTATTTTCATTTGGTTATATAGTTAACAATTCCCTTTTTCCCGTTTTATCAGAAACCATGTCATTTCAGAAATGCCCCTTTTTCAATTACCCGATTTCGTTGTTGTTTCTACTGTCTATTGAACCATTTGAACCGTACAACAAATCATGTTAAGTATTCTTCCCTTTCTGTCTCATACTTCCTTGATTTCTATGTGCCCTTTTCTAAAAACATGCCCTCTTCCCGCTTTATTAGCAACCATGTCATTTCATACAAACCCTGTTTTTTTTTCATTAACTCGATTTCCTGATGTGTTGTCTCTCTGTTTTACATGATAATAAATATAATAAAAAATAAAGTCTTATATTTTCTCAGGAACTTTGGAAGAAAGATAAACAAGATGAAGCTTGGCGCCTATTCCTAATCGAGATAGTTTAGGTTCAGGGAAGGAGAAAGGGTGCAGTACTTACGCGATACTTACGGTTCACCATAACGCTGTAATTAGGATGGTTCATAGCTGTCAAGAAGCGGCACGTTTCATTCTGGTGATTGATGGGGACTAGAATGCTGCTGATAGCTGGTTTTGTGGTGCGCGGGAGCATCGAGTACATTTCCTACTGTTCAATATCTGTATTGCTTGGAAGTGGTCGGAAAAACATCGTAATACTCTTGATAATCGGACTTATTGTAATCTAAAAGTATTCGCACAAAGCACCTGCCTTGTACGACCATTTTTTAAAATTGAGAGACTTTGAAGACGAGCGAACAAGAGAGCGCCATACACAAGATAGAGCGCAGAGAAGTTTGTCAGACGTCGGCGGCTTGGCGACCTGGATTACGGTAGCTCTCTACGCTCTCTGTTGTATACAGTGCTCTCCCGTCCGCTCGTGTCCTGTGTCTCCCAATTTCCCAAGTTCCTCCATAATTTACAGAAAAAGTCGAAGTGGCACCAGGTGCAACGCGCCCATCTCTGCCTCACTCTTCTTTCATTTTTCCCTTTCTACCTTCTTCTAACTATCAATTTTTTATTCTTTTTGAAAAAATATTACGAAACCTCTGAAAAATCCATGAAAAACGGTCCAAAACGGCCTAGAATGGCCTTCGGTACGATATACGGTACAGCTGAAACGAGTGCTACCGTACTCCGCTGGTCTCGCCACGCGCGCCTCCCATTAACCCGCAGATGTTAACAGTATTGTCTTTGGTACGATTTACGGGCGAGTCTACCGGGTCTCGCCGCGCGCGCCTCCCTTTAACTCGCAGATATTTGTAGACCACCGTCGTCACTCTCGAATGGTCGCCGATTCACGCCGCCCACAAGATTTTCTTCACACTTTTCTGTCCCTTTCTTGTAGGTAGAGCCGAGAGTTGGGCGGAATTCCACCTTCCGCATTACGCATACCGTATTCCGACAAAATTACTTTTTTCCGTCTTCCGTACCCCGCATTTTCGCGAAAATGGCCGAATTTCTTCAAAAAATGGTATTTTGCTCGGGTTTTCTGCATTTTTTGCTGTTTTTTGCTGTAATTGATTTGAAAAATGGCAGTTTGTGGGAAAAATTAACGAATAATTTGAATTCTCGAAAAATATGATCTGAGTGTGACTCCTCCTCTTTTGCTCGGTTCATTTTCCTTTTTGCTTTCGTTTTTCGTTTTTTCTAAGGGAATGTTTGAGTTAGGATTTAATTGGTTTTGTTACAGAAAATGTTCTCTTGCCCATTCGTCCCTCAATTAACCGAGCATTCGTCACCGTTTGTGTTGGACGACGGCTCCGCCAAGGCTTCGTCACTAGTTGGAACCTTCCTCCTCGTCTTCTCCGCTGTTTTCGTGTCAACGTAAGTTTTCACTTGATTGGTTAACTTGTCAATTATGGTTGGATTTACAGGACCGTGGGACATTCCATCGAGTGCTTGGTCCCTCAGACGTACTCCGTCGAGTGGGCCCAGTACACCGAAAGTCTGTGTTTGAGGGGAAACACATACTTTTGGCCGGTCGTTTGGATTGGACCGAATGGATATCTGAAGCAGCCATTCACGGAGGAGGAAAAGCGAGCAAACAGCACGGACTTCTATGCTTACATAAGCATGATGTTCGCTGTCCTCGCCGGAATGTCATTGGCTCCAAAGTTGGTGTTCCAGTTGCTGATGAAGACTACCAGAGTTCCTCTGAAAAGACTGGCCACCGAAGCTCTGGAAGCTCAAAAAGATTCGACGGAGATGCGAGCGGAGAGGGTGAAAAAGATGTTCGACAAGTTTTACAATGAGATCGTCACCCGAAAGAAGACATTTGGATGGTGGGATGTGCAGATAGTGCTTATCATCTCAAAAGCTCTGTATCACTTCTCAACAGTGCTTCAACTCTGCATGCTGTCCAGTTTCCTCCGATTTGGGGATGATCTGTTGTGGGGATGGACGCTCACCTACAACTACCTCACTGGGATCACTTGGAGGGAAACCGGTCTGTTCCCGAGAATTGTGTTCTGCGACGTGGACATAGCTAAAGAGAATGAAGTGGGTTGGCATCATCACACAGTACAGTGCCACCTCGGAGTGAATTACATCAACGAGCCTCTTTGCATACTCTTGTGGTGAGTATAATTTGGTCAATTTTTGATTTATTAGATTGAATTGCAGGTGGTGGTACTGTATTCTGGCCGTGGTCACGCTGATAGGATTTCTGGTGGAACTGTTGAACTGCAACACGCTCGGCTCTCTGAAGAAGCTGATGGACCAGGCATCGCCAATGAGAAGAAAGAAGGAGAAGCTGCAAGAGTTCGCCGAGTTCCTGACTCCAGATGGCGTCTTCGTCCTCCGATTCCTCGAACAAATCAGTGACATGGTGACCTACGAGATGGCGGTGAGACTGTGGGAGAAGTATGAGGTGTGTAGATTTGTGAAAGTTATGTTCAAACTGTTTATAACTTTTCAGAGTGACCATCTGGAAAAAGGGACCACTTGTGTGCTGGGATGCAGTGAAGTGTCTGTGGTGGTTGCTGATGAGACATCACTGTAATAATGGGCTGCTTCATCCACAGGTGTTCTTCCACCAGGTCTTTTGTTCTTCAAGTTTCGTTATCGTTCTCCAAGTGTTTTGTCCTCTTCTTCCGAGCCATCCGAGTTCCCCCCCTCTCCCCTGTTTCATATTACCCCCCCCCCCTTCAATCCGAATATACTATTCCATGTATTGTGATCTTCGTTAGTTGAGATTCTTGCGTCAAGCCCTTTGATTGTCGTTTTCTCCTAAGTGAACTTCGCAAGTTATTGGTTTGTCCTCCGATGTTCTAGATGGTACCAAGTTGAACTTTCGTTTCCTCATTTATGTCTTACCATTACAGTGTTTGGTCATTCGAGGTGTACTGTTCTTCTTAGCTTTTCTCTTTCTTGTTTTGTATAAAAATTTTTTCACTTTTTTTTCACCCTTTTGTTATCTATTCGTGGTTTTAACCTTACAATGTGTACTTGAAAGTTTACTTGAAAGAAAATGATATTGCAGATTATAGGCAGATTTTTCTTTGTTAAAGAACAAGAACGTGTTCACTGCCTGAAAAGTTTTGCGATGATGTTAATGGCGGGTTCGCAGTGTACAGTACTTACGCGATACTTACGGGTCTCCATAACGCTGTAGTTAGGATGGTTCATAGCTGTCAAGAAGCGGCACTTTTCATTCTGGTATTTGTTGGGGACTAAATTGCTGCTGATAGGTGGTTTTGTAGTGCGCGGGAGCATCGAGTACATTTCCTACTATTCAATAACTCTATTGCTTGGAAGTGGTCGGAAAAACATCGTAATACTCTTGATAATCGGACTCATTGTAATCTGAATGTATTCATACAAAGCACTGGCCTTGTTAAACCATTTTTAGAAATTCAGAGACTTAGAAGACGAGCGGACATTTGTAGACCCAGTCGTCACTCTCGAATAATCGCCGCTTCACGGCGCCCACAACTTTTCTTCACACTTTTCTGTCCGCTTTCTTGTAGGTAGAGCCCAGAGTTGGGCGAATTCCACCTTCCGCATTCTGCATACCGTATTCCTAAAACAAATTTTGAGGGGAGGGGGGGAGGGTGCATTGACTCACTAACGACAGGTCGACTTCGCTTTCGCACAAAAATTTTCGGTAAAAGATTTCGCCCGCGCACGAAATTTTTGGCCACGTCTTCATACCAAAATGTCCCCCAATATTATTCCTCCGTTCAATGTTGCTTTACGTTTCCTCATTTTTCTTACACATGTGAACGCGTGAATGTTAGCAAATGGAGGTCACCTCACCCATCACTTTTTTCCATTTTTCCCCTTCCAACTTTTTCTAACTATCAATCTTGCATTTTTTCGGAGCAATATTACGAAACCCCTGAAAAATCCATGAAAAACGGTCCAAGACGGCCCAAAATGGCCTTCGGTACGATATACGGTACAGCTGAAACGAGTGCTACCGTACTCCGCTGGTCTCGCCACGCGCGCCTCCCTCTAAACCGCAGATAGTAACAGAATTGCCTTTGGTACGATTTACGGGCGAGTCTACCGGGTCTCGCCACGCGCGCCTCCCTTTTACCCGCAGATATTTGCAAACCCATTAGTCAGTCTCGAATCGTCGCCGCTTCACGGCGCCCACAAGATTTTCTTCACACTTTTCTGTCCCCTTTCTCGTAGGTAGAGGCCACAGTTGGGCGGAATTCCACCTTCCGCATTGCGCATACCGTATTCCGTCAAAATTTTTGTATTCCGTCTTTCCGAATACTCAAAAATCTATCCCGCCCGACTCATTTTTCCACTTCCAACTTTTCATTCTTTTTGGAGTAATGTCACGAAACCCTTGAAAATCCATGAAAAACGGTCCAGAATGGTATTTTTCACAGCTGAAACGAGTGCTACCGTACTCCGCTGGTCTCGCCACGCGCGCTTC